>JAPYYV010019748.1:0-18691 GCA_030522625.1 Copidosoma aretas
TAATGTTTATTTATTAATGTGACTGTAAGACCGATATAAATATTTGTCTTGTTTCAACATTTACAGTCGACAAAAGTATTATTGGTGTTTAAATAAAGACTTAGTTGTTACCTCGCATATAAGAGTTTTCAATCATTAATTTTATTTTGATGAAGTTGAAATTCAGGACCACGCCTAACAGACAAATACGTTTGATTTCTAAAATGTTACACATAAACTTTACATCGCATACAATTGATAGAAAAGAAAATACTTTCTATTTGAATAATGCCTACAAAACTCTCATGTGTGAGTTACGATAACTGCATATAAATGTTTAGTTCGTTCATGCAAATTTTTATCTGATAACTTTTATCATTTATATACCTTATCACTATGTTTTAACACGTTACCAAGCAGTCTGCTGCGATCTTCGTAACAGTACTGTTATGAGTATAGATACTATAAAATTTTAATATTCGAACTATTTATCATACCCTTTGACAAATGTTTCTTTTAAATGTTACTAAACTTGTTTGGTATCGTATTCATTGTTATTATATTTATAGTATAGGTATCTATGTAGATATTTATATTGTAGTTGCATTATTTGGCCCTTATGTTTGTTGTACATGTCGTGCTGTATTTTCTGTTTATCTAATTAAGTAAGCCTAATAAGGTTGGAGCCTAGACCAGTGAAAAGTTGCTCAAAATAAAGATCTTGGAATTCTAATTTCTACTTCTACATAAGCTCCTAACTGATCGTGTACTTATGCACAGACACAACATATTCATAGAAAAATGGAGAGCGGAACGTACCGTTCCAACACCACATAAATAAATTAATAAAGGTTTTTGATTATTGTGTTTATACGAAAAATCTTCCTGAAAATGTACGTACTCATACTAATTTTCACAAACTATCCAAATACGTCGATCACATGGTTTTCCTATACTTTTTCCCTTAGGTGATTTTAGTTGAAGTACAAATTGTTTGGAAAATTGTTATAAAAACATAACTATTCTTTCATTGTTACAATACTATGTATACAGAAAAAATATACTCGATCCTTCATCAAAATCAGTAATAATGATACAACAATTTTTTCTACATGCTTTTATTATGGTTAAAGAAAATCGAATAAACTTTTGAAGAAATAATTAAAGAAATCATTGTCACTAATGTGATCAAGATCTATCAGATCATATTTCTAATAGTGCATCTAATATCACACAAAATTTTGTTAGAAATGATAGGATAGGAAATCTTTTTATTTTACCTTTAAACTATATAGGCGGACCATGGTACGTGTAACAGCATTATCATGATGCAATGGCAATTATAAGAAAATGTGGTTGACCAGACTTTTTTATCACTGTCACGTGATAACCAAAATGGAAGGTAATCAAAAATGTATTAAAAGTCTTTCCGAAAATACTTTACCGAACGATATACCTAATACAAATGCAAGATTATTTTATTCAAAATTACAAAAGATTTTGGATGATCTTAGCTCCGAGAAAAAAATTAGAGGAGATACCAGATTCTACGGCAGTGCCACTGGTGGCAATTAAATTTGATCTGACGGTACTTCTATATACCAAACTAAGGAAAGTTGTTGTTTTTACAGAATTATATGCAGAAAACTATAATTCATTTTGTAATGTACAAAAATAATTGAATCCTAAAGTTGATGCTTACGATGAAATAAATCAGTATAATTATGCATGTTATTTAGGTCCAATAGAAGCAGCATTGCGCTTAAAAGAATATGCTATTTGCGGTAGAAGCCAAAGCGTAGTGAATTTGCTCATTCATCTTGAAAATGAAGAAAACATAGTCTTGAAAGAAACAAAAATTTCTTAATGTGTAGAGAATTATGAAACACAACTAGCAGAATCGTTTCAATCCAATAGTTTTGCTACAAATTTTAAGTATGTAAACATTCATGAACATTAAATTTTCAATAAAACAAATAAACAATGTGATATATGACCACTTTGTAGGAAACATAATTTAATAAGTAGAATAAATGTTTTAAGCCTAAAAGACCACGAAATATTTTTTCCGTAATTAATGTTAAACAAAAAAAATGGTTGTACATCTTTTAAAGATTTATGAATGTACGAAGGGAAACTTTGCGACTCTTTCAAATAAATAGCAAAATGCATTGGTCTTTTTGAGCATGACTTTCAAATTTCAAATACATAAAAAATAACTGGTGTTATTATGGTATCGAATTATTTGAGACAATTTTTTGCATGATTATTACTTGCCGAAAAATTGCATGGTGATGATATATGGAAAATATAAAAAAAAATTTACTGAGGATTTCGTAGTAAAAAAGTCAAGCTATTTTTCATTAAAACAGTATTTTTGAATCAGAAAATTAGTCTTGTGAAAACTTTAATCTACCGATTGCAGAAAAATTTGTTTGGGATGTGGAAAACAATAACGAATAAATTAAATACAGTTAATATATGTGTTATAATTTGAATCGTAAATTACACGAGAAGAAAAAGTATATTTCTTAATTTATATGGTATTGAAATAACAAGGTTTTTGTTATTGGCTTTCCAAGATAATCTGGAAAATAATTTTATACAAAACCATAATCTATTATCTTATTTACACAAAATGAAAAATAATATTATTGGCGTGGACAGAAGTTGACTAAATTATTCTTTCAAAAAGTATGACAAGTAACAGAACATTTTAATTACCAATAGATTAATATAATATTAAAATATCATTTTTAGAATTTAAATTGGATTTAAAAAAAAGGAGTTGATCTAATTTAAATCGATGAAGCTTTTATGATACTGAAGACAGCATAAAAACTTGTAGAGAAAATTTTAAAAGATTTATATAATAATGACACACCTTTTAAAGGTAAATTAATCGTTTCAGGTGAAGACTTCTGTCAAATTGCACTAGTTACTAAAAATAGTAATAGAACAAAATAATAAACAAAACAATTAAATCATCGTATTTATGGAGATAATTCGAAATTTTTAAAGTTAATATAAGTAGTCGATCAAAGGATGACAATTTTTAGGTTTGATATTAGAAAAGAAATGGTTTAAAAATTTTAAATTCTAGATACTTTATTAACTTTAGACTTTTGCTTGATAAAATTAAAAAAAAAATTTAGTTTAAATATGATGAGTGTGGTATTTTTATTGATTTCTTGTATTAAAAACGCTATTTTTCTTAATAATAAAATTTTAAATAATATGAAAGGAAGAAAAGTAACACATTGCAGTATAGACTAAGCAACATACAATGGAGTTGGTGAATCTGATGATAATATTTATAGTTATTTTCCGAAATAAATGTTAAATAACATTCAGGATGGTCTTCCCCCGGATGAATTAAATTTTAAAATAAAAGGAATACTTATGATAGTAAAAAATTTAAATAATCATCTTGGACTTTGCAATGGTCCACGATTGAATATTAGCAAATTATATTAATTTTACATAAAAGTAGAAATCATTACAGGTGAAAAAGATTGGAAGTACAGTTTTTATACATCGATTAACTTTATCTGCTTTAAATAATACTTCTGTATATTTCGATTTACTGAGTAATCAATTTTTAATAGTATTAGCAATTGCAATGACTATAAATAAATGTCAACTTCAGACTTTTGACAAAATAGGTCTTTTCTTCAACATGCCATCATTTTCTCATGGACAATTGTATGTAGCATTATCCAGATGCAAATGTGCAAAAAATATATATATTCAGTTACTGTCAAATGATAACAATATTATTGACAATACTGTTTGGAAAGAAATTTTAGTTGATGACATTTAAATTTTAATCTGTTTTTTTATGTTATTATTTTTAATAAATTTTTATTTTTTTATTTTCTATGTGGTTAAAATTTGAAATGTGGACTATGCCTGTATACTTAAAATCGTTATTATATTATTAAAATAGCCTATGAAGTATCTTTTGTCATAAAATGCCTTAGGTTACTTTAAGCTATAATAATTCTTATTCTACCAAGGTAAATTAAGAGACCAGTGTACAAAAGTGCCCCTGGATTATTGCCGCAAGGTGGAGAGGAAAAATAATTATTATAATAATTCTTAGAATTTTTACACTTGTATATCGGTTTAAATGATCAATACAAAATGTCATAATTGTTTAAGGGTGTTTTTCAATAAAATTTTTTTAATTCTTGATACATTTGATACATTTACATGTTCTTAAGGATTGCTGAAAAAATGTTATTACTATCTATGTTTTTATGGTGGAAGGGGGTGGGTTCGAGGGAAGAGGGGTGTTGTTGAAGGGCTATACTTTTTGTAGAATACGTATAAGTGTTTACAGGATGGTCGCTGACTACTGAAAGTTTTCCTGATGGGGGTTAAGAGGTGGGCCGAGTGAGGCACCAAAAAATTAAGATGATAATTTTTTGCATAAAATAACGGAGAAAACGATCTAATTTTTGACGGGGGCTGAGGAAGGTTCAAGCGGAGGCACCATAAAATGACGATCACAAGAAACACGTAATATTGTAACGAATTGGCCCGTAATTTGTGGGGTTTTAGAAAAAGGCGAGGGAGGGTGGGAGGGGGTTTGCATGGCGGGTAATATGTAGTTCTCATCACTATATAAATATCTGTTAGCGCTGACTACTGGCCACTCACTGTGTGCAGTAATCTGAAACATCGTTATCTGCAGATAATAAAAAACTGTATTGTTGTATGAAAGGATTACATATCCTCTTATTATCTGCTTATTTTCATAACTTTTCTTTGCAATTTTAATGCATCTTTGACACCTAAAATAGTGATTTTCTGAGCCGATAATTTGTTATAAAGATAAAAATAATTTTATCTTACACTTTGAATAGTCTTTTCATCAATTACTTGTTCTTCTTTTTGTTATTATGTTTAATTATATCATGCTATTTTGTTCAATGAGCAATCGATTTATAGTATGTTTTTAAAAATTATTTTAAATTAGTTACTAAATTATTTATTAATGAAAATTGTAATCGTACAAGCTAATTTGATGATTTAGATTTAGGTATGTGGGTCTTAATTTGTTTACGTTAAATATTGAGCTAAAGTGTATTGGTCTCACATCCAATACCTGCTTCGTCAGCCGTATTACTGGTGGTATAAGTAGAACAAAGTTGGATATATTAGACGTAGTAGTAGAATATTGTATTAAAAACCCATTTTTCTGTACGAGCAATAAGGAGCTAACTTGCCATAATATTTGATTAGTTTTATCTTTTGTCAAACGCATGTAATAACTAGCAAATTTCGTCTTGTTCTATAATGATTAAAAGTATGATACACTTTTATAGTGAGTATAATACAATAAAATATATTGCTAATCATATTTTGTATGAATAAAAACTGTTTTTCGATTGGGAGATACGCTGCTCAGTGACAGTTTGCTATACCACAGCGCAATCATGGGTTGGATACATCTCCTTTTTTTGCATCATTTGCATGAATGGGCTGCTCTGCCCGATTCCTGTAATAAAGTGTCACTGTTTCATATACGTTATTTCCAAACTAAATATACTTCTCTGCTTGCACTCTTAATTAGTAAAAAAATGATCTTCTAATAGATAGTGTAAGTACGTAAATCTATTTCGTTATTTGGTTGTAGGTGCTAAAGTTATATTTTATTTTTATTTCGATCGATTTTGAGATTACGGGTCACCCGTTATCTGTTTTATCAGTCGTATCAGAAATGAATACGTTTAATTATTGTACCTCTAGGTTTGCTTCTGTGTGCGTTCCAGATAAGATGTGTGGGCAAAACAGAAAATTCCAAGGGGCTGTGAAGGAGCGGCTTCGGATGCAATTAGTTATTTTTGGCAATATTTGACGATGTTGGAGGGCTTTTGTGTGAGGATTTAGCTGTTATCGGAATAATTTATCTGCTTTTGGAAAGTTTGTCGAGAGAGTGTCTTCCGGGTGACCTCGGCCATCTTCGGCTACGGTCAAAATTAGGAAAGGTAGTGGGAGGGGCAAATATATGAGATTTGACTAAAATTCTAAGTCCGTGCTAGGAAATTTTGGTGAGAAGGGGAGGGTATTGAAACCATGAAGGGGCCCTAAAACATCTAAAAATATGATTTTCTCGTGAAAACACGAAGAAAGCAATCGAATTTTTTCGGGAAGTAAGTTGTAACGGGGCTGCAGGGGTGGCAAAGGGGGGACGCTAGGAAAGCCAAAAACCATTTTGGATGTTACCAAACATATATATATATATCAAGAAAATACACCCATTAAATGGGGGGGGGGGGGGGGGGTAAGATATATCTTGCCTTTAGATTTTTCATGATAACTCTGGGATTATATAAGATAAACATTGGCAGCATTTTTTCATGTGTAGAATAATTCGATTCAAGCTATACTTCTATACGAGCATTATAACGGGATGTAGATCATAGACTTAAAAATTTTTAACTGTTCAAAAAAATGTAACCTGAATGAATTTTTAATTTCCAAACAACCTTTATCCACCAAATTTAAACTTGCGACGAGCATACAAGCCATAAACCGTGTCAACCTAGCTACGAGTTATCTTTCTGAGTAAGCTATACATTACTACCTCTTGTATTTTAGTTTGCAACTCACTTTCATTTAAATATTGTATTACTGTTGATTTTACAATTTGTTTGAATATTTCTTGATTTTTAATGAGAAACTATCAAAAAATTAATTTAATAAGTTTTTTAAAACTTTTAAAATAGATTGAAGTTGCATATTTTCTGTATATTTATTATAATTTCTTTTATTTTCATAATTTGTTAATTTTTAAAAAAATATAGAATTGTTTTCTCAATTTTTACACCATTGGTAAATAAATACGAGGTTCTATGGATAAATTATTTGATTATTATGGCGTCTTATTATTTCAAAATTTAAGCTGTGATCATTTCCGAACAAATTTTGGCGGAATCAGCCACATCAATGTCCCTCAGGGTGAAGTAAGCCATATCCACATATATTGTGTGAGCCAAAAAAGTATAACTTGATACGAGGGTGCCCAAATTAAAAAAAAATTTTTTTACTATATTAATGCCATTTCCTTTTTGACTGACCGAACTTTTACGATTGTATGATTACTTCTTAAATAATTACAATATTTCTACTCTTCCAATAACCTAATTATGAAAAACAATAAACAGTTTTAAGGGGGATATGATGGCCTTGGGGGCTCACGGAATAAAATATACGAGGACTTAAATATGCTTCGTATATTACGTAATGATCCGAGAAAAGAGACTCACCGTAAGAGTACCTATCGCTTTGTTCATCCACCGTAGACTCCCTTGTTCCTTCCAAGCTTACTGTCTACTCTCTCCCGCTGCCACTCTGTGGTGGGCCCACGAAAGAGGGGGTGCATGGACAAATCGCTACGCTATTTTACATGACACGTCCGAGGGCCACGACGCTGGCGCCCTCGACGACGCTGACTTCTGTAGCTGCTAGCTCGTACCTGTGTGAATGTATGTGTACTGTGACATGTTACATTGTTTGCGTTGTCTGCGTCATTTCACAACCATTCCTCCACTTCCTAAGCAGGCTGCCGCTCTCTTTACATCTTCTTACTTATTGCTCCACCCTCATATACTTTTCTCATGCTGTTTTTGTTATTTATACCTTGTTCTCATCAAATTTATTTGTAATTGTCGATCTATTTATATTCATTGTTTCATTCAAATAAGTTAACAAACAGATCAAGCACATTGAATCAAAAGGAGAGTAAGTTTGCTAGGCCACGCCACGGTGATCACAAGGATCATCCGCGGGCGCTACTCTTTCCCTCGAATTAGCAGTTGCGCAATTCGAAGAGTTCGGAAAGCACGAAGTGAAGTGAGCCTCGCTTATTCACGGACGGAGGCAGCAATTTGTTTGTTAGATCGAATTTTCTTATAGTTTATATTTATGGTTGCTATGAGAACGCTTCTATATAAAATAGATCCTCAAGCGATTCTCGGGAGTCTTGCTCTGGAAGTCAAGTGAGGAGCTCTGTTTGAAATCAATAAACTTTATTAACCTAATGAATTTTATTCTCAACAATTCATTGGTCTTCTATTGGTTTGATCTGGAACATTTTGGTGCCGAAACTCTGGAAAAAGCCGCGTCAGTGTTAAAAATTAAGAGGAGACACCCAAGATCTCTGTCTCCTCTGCAGGACAAAGTTATTAGACTAGATGGAGAAAATTTGTTACAAAACCCTGAAGAAAACAATTCATCTGCTGCAAATAAAGCATCAAGCTATGACGAGATTGAGCCTTCGTCACCGCTGTCTCCAAACTCTTCGCTTCTTGCAGATTTTTTACAACGTTATGGTGAAGTTCCGTTCCCATCTCCTGTGAATGCCCTAGAGCATCCACCGGCCCTGTCGACTATGCCCTCTAGGGCGCCTCGAAGACTGCCTGCGGACGCCCCCGAGCTTCCGCCGGCCCCAGCTGCTGTGCGTCCTCAGGCGCCCCGACGACCTCCGGTCCAACCTCCTGCGGATGCTCCCGAGCTTCCGCCGGCCCCGTTAACTGCGTGCTCTCAGGTGCCCCGACGACCTCTGATCGATCCTCCTGCGGACGCTCCCGAGATTTCGCAGGCCCCGTCAACTGCGCGCTCTCGGGCACCCCGACGACCTCCGGTCCATCCTCCCGCAGACGCTTCCGAGCTTCCGCCGGCCCCGTCAACTGCGCGCTCTTGGGCGCCCCAACGACCTCCGGTCCACCTCTCGCAGACGCTCCCGAGCTTCCGCCGGCCCCGTCAACTACGCGCTCTCGGGTGCCTCGACGACTGCCTGCGATCGCCCCCGAGCTTCCGCTGGCGCCAGCTGCTGCGTGCCCTCAGGCACCCTGACGACCTCCGGTCCAACCTCCCGCGGGCACCCCGTCAACTATGCGCTCTCGGGCACCCCGACGACCTCTGGTCCATCCTCCCGCGGACGCTCCCGAGCTTCCGCCGGCCCCATCAACTACGCGCTCTCGGGCGCCCCGACGACCTCCGGTTCATCCTCCCGGGGACGCCCCCGAGCTTTCGCCGGTCCCATCAACTGCGCGCTTTCGGGCATCTCAACGTCACGCAGTCCAACTTCCAGTGTCGACTTCGGAGGATAAGGACGATTTTTCGTCCATCCTTGATCCTGTGCATTTTGGAGCGCCTCCTCTGCCATTATCCCGCAACCCTGTGCCCTGTAAAAGACCTCGTCAGCGTATTTTGCGTACTTTTAATCCAATCTGATCAAATATATTTTTCACGGTTAATTTTCAACAAACACCGAGCTTTGCGTTGGATAAGAATAGAGAATATCTTTCCGATTCAAGTAGTAACGAGTTAGGTGGCTGTTTTTATCACCCGCAATTGCACAGCACAGCACACAAACAAGACTCGAATGTACATTTCAATCATTCCAATAATGATGGTATAAATCGATTAATTAAAGCTTCAGAAACTTCCTTTTCTGGAATAAATCGTTCAAATCAAAATATTAAAAACTCCAGGCTTATGAATAGAATGTCTTCTTCAAAGCATTTGTCTTCTTTCTCTGGCAACCCACTGGATTGGTTGAGATTCAAACAACGTTACGAGCTCTCTACTAGTCTAGAAGAATATAATGATGGTGAAAATATTTCGTGTTTGTACGATGCTTTGAGGGGAGAAGCGTTGGATGCATCAAAAACTCTTTTTGCCGCGGGAGAGAGTGCTCAGAACATAATGGATATGCTTGAAATGCGTTATGGAAATTCCAAATTGAATTTAGAAAAAATTGTCAAAGAAATGAAAAATCTGCCGAGCTTTGAATCACAAAGCGTATCTTTGATCGAATTTTCTACTTCCCTCAAAAATTCAGTCACAGCTACAAAATCTTTGAATAGTATAAGTTATTTACACAGTCCTGAAATAACAAAAGAAATCATGGGAAAACTACCTTACTCGATGATAAGCAATTACATAAGATTCACGGCCGTTGAAACTCAAAAACAATCAGATCTAGAAAAATTATCTGATTTTTTATATCAGGAAGGGCAAATGATGCTTTCCACTGGTGTAATTTCTTTCCCTTCCAGTGTGTTGGTTAGTAGAAAATCTGACGGAAATGCGAAGAATGTAAAGACCTCTGGAAAATTTATATGCGGGACTCTCAAATCTAATAAAGAAAAAAGTGATACTGATCCCAGCGAACAATTAACTGTCAGACCTAACGTTTGTAGCGTTTAATTTAATTCTTCAAAAAATGTTAACGACTCTCTTTGTGTTTATTGTGGACGTAGAAATCATTCAATTACAGAGTGTAGAGATTTCTAGCAAACTCCTATTATGCAACGTTGGAAGATAGCGCGAGTAAATAAATTGTGTCTTGTATGTTTGTCAAGAGGTCATAATCAAATATCTTGTAAAAATGACAAATGTCAACAATGCAATCGTAGACACCATCCGTTGTTACACCTCTCTGATAAGGAATTTAAAAATCGTAAAAACGGGCAAAGAGATACTAAAACTAATGATTATTCGAAAAATTCTCTATCTAAGGCTGACACATTCGAAATATCCTCTCAAGAGTTAGGACTAGATTCAGGTGTATACTTAAAAATTTTACCTGTAACATTAATCAGTATAAATTCGTCAAAAGAAATTTCAGCCTTACTTGATAAAGGTTCCACGTCCACAATAATAAATTCAAGAATTGTAAATGAAATTGGTTTGGGAAGTACGAATATTAATGTCGCCCTGAAAGGAATAGGGGGATCCAAAGCAATTTTAGTCTCAAAGAGAAAAATACACCTTCAGTTAAAATCTGATTCTTCTTTCTATTCAATAGAAAATGTGTTAATCATAAAAACCTCGCACTTCTTAAGCAACGGTTAAGTGTTGAACTAGTTAAATATTGTGCTTCAAAAACAAAAATTGTATTACAACCCTTCTCAGGAATTCTCGAATTATTGATCGGGCAAGATCAAATAGATCTTATAATAACGCGAGAATTCTTAATACTGAAGGAAAAAACGCTCATCGTCTCTCGCTTTCTTTTAGGCTGGTCTATTCACGGTCAATTTTCTTCAAATTCCGCTCATCAAGTCGGTACCGTTAACGCAATTAAAATCAAAAATAAAAATAAATCTTGTGATTTTAACAATAAGCTAAATAAACAAATGAAAGAGTACCTTGAAAGCGATTTTATAGATAACGATAAAAAGGATATAGTAATTAATTCTAATAACGAACGTGCGTTAGAAATTTTCTCCAGGACAAGTCAATATAAAGATAACAAATGGCAAATTGGCCTACCGTGGAAACCCAATCTTATCTTAAACACTGACGGACGTACAACTGCTTTTCACTGACTCAAAGTTCTCGAAAGTAAACTTGATCGAGATGCGACATACGCGAATTTATATTATGAAGAAATGGACCGTTTATTCAAAAATGATTTTGCTTAAATAGCAAGTGTTAACCTCCTCTCAGAAAGGTTATGGTTTTTACCACATTTTGGGGTGCAAAATATAAATAAACCGGGTAAAGTTCGCCTCGTCTTTGATGCAGCCGCAAAAACAAATGAAACACACTCTAATGACTTGCTCCTTACGGGACCAGACTTACTTCAAAATTTACTGTGTGTATTAATGAGATTGAGACAACGACCTTTCGCGATCAAAGCCGATTTACGAGATGTGTTTCTCAAAATCAAAATAAGACCTGAGGATCGCGATGCTCAACGGTTCTTGTGGCGAGGTTAAAATCGATCAATTGAACCGCAATAATTTGTAATGACCTCTTCACTTTTTGGAGCAAGATCTTCCCCAAGTTTAGCTCTTTTCATTAAAAATTTGAATGCCCAAAAATTCTTAGAAAAATACCCTGCGGCAGCTAATAGTATTATTAACAACACATATATGGATGATTATCTTGATTCTTATGATTCGATCAAAGAAGCATCTGAACGCGCGCATCAAGTTTTGAAGATTAACTCCGCAGCTAACTGGGAAATGCATAGCTGGGCGAGTAATTTTTCTTTCGAAAAAAATGAAACAACAAACTAAAAATCTCAAATATCGTTAAATTCAGGTGAAAAATTAAATGAAAAGGTTTTAGGCTTACAATGGATGTGCGATTCCGATGAACTATTTTTTAAGATTAAGAGTAACAAAGATTTTCTATTCGATATAAACAAATTTCCTACAAAACGCGAGTTTTTAAGCGCTATTATGTCTCTTTTTGACCCGTTTGGATTTGCAATACCATTTTCTACTGAGTCGCGAAAATTAATGCATAAGTTTGGGCTGGTAAAATTAAATGGGACGATACTCTTTAAGAAAACGAACTTTTAAAATGAAAAATTTGGATTTACACGTTTGAAAAAGTAAAACTTTGTCGAGTGAATCGTTGCTATAGGCCTCTAGGTTTAAAAATAATCATGTCCGAATTACATACCTTTGGTGATGCAAGCTCACGAGCTTTCGCGGCTGTTAGTTATTGGCGTTTTAAATTATCCGATAACTCGTTTCGTACATCAATAATCGCTGCGAGAAGTCGTGTCACTCCAATGAAACCATTTTGAATCCAAAACTTGAATTACAAGCTGCAGTACTCGCTTGTAGACTCGCGAAATTCATTGAAACGGAGCACGAGCTTGAAATTTCTGAAAAAATATTTTGGTTCGATTCGAAAACAGTGCTGTATTGGATTGAATAAGATCCGCGAGAGTATAAGACTTACGCAGCTAATCGTTTGAGGGAACTCCAAGGGATCACTACGATTTCGGTATGGCGTTGGGTCCCGTCAAAATTAGACCCTGCTGAGGATGGCACACGGCTCATTCCTGAAGGGTTGGAAAGGGAAAGTAGATGGCTTGTAGGCCCTTCGTTTTTACGCAATCAAAAATCGCAATGGCCGAAACATATTCTTACCTTAACCAACAGTGAGTTTAGTGAAAATGAGAAAGAAAAGATGGAATTGATAACCTTCATTTCATCTCATGATACTAGTATAATAAAATTTTTGGGAATTTTAAGTTGACAGCGTCTTTTGCTTTCAGTGGTGAAAGTTATACAAGCTGTAGAAATTTGGAAAAAGAGAGACTTTACATTTTTAGATCTGAAACTAAAAGCAGAGGAATACTGTATTAAAATTAGACAATTTCTTTTTTTGTGGAACTAAATGCACTAAAAAACACGAAACCGATACCCAAAAGTAGTCGTTTACTCAATTTGAAACCATTTATTGATCAAAGAGGTATTCTCTGCGCTGAAGGCCGTACATCAAATTTTTTCCATAAAAATCATTGTCCGGATCGTGTAATTTTAGACCCAAAAGAATCTTTGTCTCAACTGTTATTAAATTATTACCATAAAAGTATTATCATAGTAGCAGTGAAACTGTTTCAAATGAAATGCATCAAAAATTTTGGATTCTTCGTTTGAGACAGAGTTTATGAAAATTAATAAGTAAATGTTCAGTATGTAAATTTGTACGTGCACTACCAGCTAACCCTAGTATGGGAGCTTTACCTTCAGCCAGATTAGCCTTTCATTGCCGTCCGTTTTCTTATTGTGGCCTAGATTATTTGAGTCCTCTCGAGGTAAAGATAGGTCGGAGAAGAGAAAAACGATGGGGGGCTTTATTCACGTCCTTGTCAACGCGAGCGATTCACTTATAATTAGCGCATACTCTCAGTACCGATTCCGCCATCATGGCATTAAAACAATTTATATCGCGTAGAGGCTCCCCGTTAGAAATTTATTGCGATAACAGTACAAATTTTAGAGGAATGAGTTCGGAATCAAAACGAGCTATGAGCAAAATCGACAAAGAAAAAGTCAATGAGTTTTCCGCAAATCATGAAATTCGATTTAAATTCAACCCTCCAGCCGCTCCTCATATGGGGGGTGCTTGGGAGCTTTTGTGAAGTTGAACATTCTGTAAATTCAAGGCAATTGACACATGTATCTGTCGATCCTAGAGATCAAGAAGCCCTAACTCCGAACCATTTTCTAATTGGTTCTTCTTCGGGAAAAACTCGTTTTTGTCGTTCAGATTATCAAGCAGGACGTACTCGAAAGCAATGACAAACAGCACAAAATTTCGCGGATGCATTTTGGCAACGATGGCTTCCCGAATATCTGCCGACACTCTTGCCAAGGAAAAAATGGCATGAAAAAGATAAACCCTTTAAGGAAGGGGATATAGTTTTTATTTCGGACGATAGCATAGCTCATAATCACTGGAGGAAAGGTGTGATAACACGAGTAGTCAAAGGGAAAGATAATCAGGTACGTGTAGCAGAGATTCGAACAGCCAATGGTACTTTGGAACGTCCAACAAGAAAATTGATTCGCTTCGCCAAAGTTTAAATATTAAATTTTATCAAATTAGGGGGTGGAAGAATGTTCTTGTTATTTATACCTTGTTCTTATCAAATTTATTTGTAATTGTCGATCTATTTATATTCATTGTTTCATTTAAGTGAGCTAACAAACATATCGAGCACATTGAATGAAAAGGAGAGTAAGTGTGCTAGGCCACGCCACGGTGATCACAAGGATCATCCGCGGGCGCTACTGTTTCCCTCGAATTAGCAGTTGCGCAATTTAAAGAGTTCGGAAAGCACGAGGTGAAGTTGGCTTCGCTCATTCACGGACTGAGACCACAATTTGTTTGTTGGTTCGATATTTCTTATAGTTTTTATTTATGGTTGCTATAACAACGCTTCTATATAAAATATATCCTCAAGCGTTTCTTGGGAGTCTTGCTCTTTAAGTCAAGTGAGAAGCTCTGTTTGAAATCAATAAACTTTATTAACCTAACGAATTTTCTTCTCAATAATTCATTGGTTTTCTATTGGTTTGATCTGGAACACGTGCGTGTCTTGAGTACGACATTCTTTGTTTATGTTGCGCTCTTCTCTCTCTCTACAATAATTAACTAAATTTTTGACACTACAGTGATATCTTACATTCAACTTTATTTCCATACATATTCCCTATCACTATTAGCAGTTTTACTTTTGCTTTTTTAGCATTCTTTCACTTGTTTCCGTATTATATTTATTATCGATACAATATTTATTTATCATCATTTATTTCATATTAACGTCTTTTATGTTTTGCAAATATTTGACTTTACCTCACCTGTATGACCTTTCATTTAAAAATAATCAGACATTTTTTTTCATCAATTTATTTATACAACACGATTACTTTTTATGAAGCGCGATCGTTTACTATTGCTGGTTCTTGCCAATTAATTGCAATCGAATGACTTGTTTGCACCTCAATGACAATTAGTTGTTGTGCCAAGGGTTCCTTCACCTACAAAAATTCTAGATTGTTTTAGTATTACCGGAGCCCCCCATTTTAAAATTCCGAATGACCCTGTTGCCGCGCCAAGCGCTATCCCTGACATTATTGGTGTATATGTGTCGAATTATACCACGAGCGTAAAGATAATATAATACACACAAAAAAACAAAATTATTTATTACGTTAGGTAGCGCAGGGGGCTCTTACCTTGCATTACGTACGCTTGGGTATTTATTCTGTTTAGCCATCCGATCATTCTTTAAAACTCATTCTAGAAAATGCAGATTTTTTCTTTCTCTTTTTAGGCAATTTTTCCTATTACGATCTTATTTTATACTCTGCTAGTCACTAATTTTTATCTTCTTGCATTTTAAGAATTAGCTTTACGAGCGTGTTTATGCTACTCGTTTTACAGCGGTATGCCCTACCTGCACACGAGTGCGCTCTCGGAGCCCTTCTAGGAATTTGGCACGGTTCCAATGCTCTTAACTGCACACTGTCTGGCAGAAGCGAGTATGGAGGCGAATAAATTTTGGTGTGGCTAATATCAAGGCTCGGTGTTCAGCATCGAATTTCATGCATTTCCCCATGTGTTTCTTATCTTTGCGGGTTCCCGTATTTTTTTTTTTTTTTTTTTACGACACAATAAGGTACATTAAAGAGATGTTGTGAGGGTATAAGTGCTTCATCGATTCCATCTGACCCATTTGTGTTGCGGTGTCCGTTCGGTTGTTATGCTGTGAAAAATTATTTTTGTGTTTTCACTTTCTTTTTCTGAACCGATCGTTCTTCGGTTGCTCCTCTGTTGTAGTGTTCGCCGTGTTCTATCTTTTTTGTTACACCAAATTCGTATCTTTCACAAATAGTGACTGCTCGCGTTAATAAGTTTTTTGCTAGCCTGTCTGCCTTTTGAGGCTCAGTTTCGATATTGCGTGGGAGACAAAATTCTCCGGGCCCAACGCGAGCCGCTGTGCCGTGCTTCTGGAGGCCACTCTACGGAGGGTCTTAGCTTGTGGCTCGTCGAGGTGCCATTACGTAAGTTTTGATTTGATTGATTTTCCTACTTACTTCTTGTCCTTTCTTCTAATGCCTGCCTTTTATATTATATTCTTCTAGATCAGGGACCTGTTCGTCGTTCAGCAGTTTCAATAATTTAGGTAGCTGCGCGGTGTCAGGTTGGTGGTGGTTGAGGGTTCCACCTTGCTGGTGCCTATTCGGTGCCCGATCTACGGCTCGGTACGTAGAATTTGTCTCTTTTCTCTACCTTTTCTTTTAAATGTAACTGTATATGTGTTTTTTTTTTTTTTTTTTTTTTTTTTTTTTTTTTTTTTTTTTTTTTTTTTTTTTTTCACGTGCAACGCTATTCCTAACTTAGGGGCGTCATCACCCTAAAGGCGTCTTGTCCGTTGGGGCGACCATAATGGTCGTCTTCCACGACCAGAGTCTCCCGCGAATCCTTTTCGACGGGTAGGTGTTGCGGCAGCTATGTTGAGTTCTCAAGGACGGGACCAGCTACGTCATGCCAATAGGGTGTACCTGCCATGGTACCTTCCGGGTGGTGGTGGTCGACCTCGACTCCGTCCGAAGAGACTACCCCCTCGCTTCTTGCCCCGTCCTGCAGGTAGCTTTTGTTTTTTCTATATGCTTAGCTTTTGCTATTTTGTCTCTGATTAATTTTCTCCGTTTTTCGTTCGGGGACCGTCCAACAGTCTCTATAAGGTCAACGATTGGCCCGTTGCTGTTGGACACGCGAGGTCGATCTTCACGGACGAAGCATGCCTGGAGTGCTGACTAAACTCACGGTTGGGAGACCATTGTGCTCAATGTCAGGGCCCCGATCTTCACCCAGAACGAAAAAAAAATGATATGTAAAAAGAAAAAAGGCGTTGAAACAGAATATTACGTGTAATAAATTACTAACGAATAAGGATGACTATTAATATTGATGCATTTTACCTTTTCTATAGCCTACCTCCATACTCCTCTCTCCCATACAATTGATGTTACTTTATCACCTTCGTGTACCCCTTGTTTGTAAAAATTATCCTCGCTTATTTCATCTATTCGCCATAAACAGTTATAAAATAAATTGTATTGATAAAGCAAGTGCCCTCGCTTGTCGTGTCTACTCAACTAAAACAATGTATTCACTTGGAAAGTACCACGCGTGCTACTTATTTGCTTTTTATGGCTCCATCTGCTAAAGAATTTTCCCACACAATAATTCCTTTTGTGGCCGTCTGGCTAACGCAAAAAATACTAAATGACGAAACTGTGTGTCTGTGTAGTATAGTTGTGTATTTTCCCCGTTTATTGTTGTGCATACGGTGATCTACCCTAGCTTTTGGCCTACTTTTAGCATCGCGTCCAGGGGCCGCGGGATATTTGTTTGAAGATTAGCTTTTCTGTTGCTCGGCTAGTTATCTTATATTACTTATCACCTTATTTATTGATAGTCGATTCGTCATCTATTCTTTCGTCGGTGTTTTTAGGTGGGGCTTTTAGTATACAAGCTTTCTTCATTTTATCTACGTAAGTAACTCTTACTTCGGCTGCTTATTGCAGTTCTACGTTTTTCTTCCCATAATCGATGTTCGTTATTTCATAAGGGCCCTCGTGTTGATTGTCGTATCTACTTTTTGATGGTTTCTTTAATTCATACACCATTTTTTTTTTTCAAGAATTATTTTGTATTCAGCTTTCGATCGTAGTAGTCTTTTGATCGATATTTTTCTTGTACCTGATTCATTGCGGATATCGTTCTTATTTCCGTTAGCGTCGTCACTAGTTCATTTTTGTATTTGTATAACGTTTGAATGTCAGATCGCTGTCTAAAAATAGACGGTATTTTTGCTCTTTGGCCGAATACGAGCTCGTGCGGCGAGTATCCTATACTTTCATGCTCTGTCGTGTTGTATGAGTGCATACACATAGGTAGGTGTTTATCCCAATGATCATTTCGCTCTACGTACGCTATTACATATTCCGTATGTGTATGATGCATTCGTCCGATGGCACCGTTCTTTTGGGGGTGGTATGCCGTGCTACCTATCTTATCAATTTTAAATAGTTTCGCTAGCTCCTCCAGGCTTTTATACATAAAGTAAAAGCTCCGATCCGACAGTAGGCGCTCTAGTGGCCCGAAATATGCTATAAATTTCTTCGTTATGGCTCTTACGGTTTCCTTAGCTGCCTTTTATTTTTAAGGGAGTAAGGACGATAGATTTTGTAAGCTAGTCTTGCATGGATGGAATATGCGTGTACTGATTCGCAGAGTTTTTGTTAATTGCTTCGTAAAAGTCAATAAAAATTTGATGTAAACTCCCAAGCACTTGCTCCTTTGTCGTACTAAATAGTAGAGGACATCAAAAAATAAAACTCGGTTATAGGAGCATGACTGTTTATTAATG
>JAPYYV010019752.1:0-14933 GCA_030522625.1 Copidosoma aretas
CAAAGTTATTCTTTTACCTTTAAAATGAAAAAAAAATACAGTCTGTAGCTTAAATAGTACTGGAGTTATGAATATTTGAAAATCCTCCTGCAGCCCAAAATCACCGAAATCGCAAAATTTCAATTCTTTCTAGCGTCCAAAATATTGTGAAAAAAAAAAATGCGTTTTTTTTTTTTATTATAGAACCCGTAAAAAAAGTTTCAGCAAAATCAAAAATGTGTCGGTCAATTTTTGTCAAAATCTGTTCGGTTTGTAAAAGAACGTCCCATATACAAAAGAAGAGCTGCAAAACACGTTGAATAATTTAGAAAAGTACTGTAACAAGAATAAATTAGAGATAAACACGAGAAAAACAGAAATTATTGTTTTTAGAAAAGGAGGTCGGCTTATAGAAAGAGAGAAGTGGTACTATAAAGAAGAAAGAATTCAGGTAGTAAAGGAATACAAATACCTAGGTTTTTAGTTCACCAAGATTAACTCGTTTGATAGACACGTAGCAAAAACGGCAAACAAAGTTAAGAAAGCAATAAACACCGTGTGGGGAATATGGAAAAGGGCTAATATAGGGAGCTTAAGCAGGAGAATATATCTTTTAGATACTATAGTCAAGGCTGGGTGCTTACATGGAGTAGAGATTTAGGGGTAGGAGAGATGGAAACAGCTGGAAAAAGTACAAGGACAATTTGTTACAATGGTCCTGGGCATCAACATAAATACACCAGACTACATATAAAAAATGGAAGCTAACAGGAAAAGTTTGGGAATAGAAACAATAAGAAGGGCGGGGAAATACGTGCTGGACATAGCAAAGATGGGAGAAGAAAGATGGCCAAAAATCTGCCTAAGAGAAGAATTTAAATGTGTAAGAAATAGAGTACCAAGTAAATGGTTTATGTCAGTCCAAGGAGCATTTGAAGAGTGTGGAGATAGAATAGGGATTTAAAGTTTATTTGATTGAGAGGGCATAACTGAATTGGAGGAGGGACTGGAAAGGGGATTAAAAATAAAGGGGGAACAAGAAATTCAAAGCAACTGGGAAAGAATAGGAAAACCAAGTCACTGCGATTATTACCGAGAGATAAAGAAGAAACCAGGAATCGAAAAATACTGGGATGACAGACTGATAAAGGGAGAAGTAAAAGAGCAATGGACAAGGTTGGGATGCGGGAATGTAGGAGGGGCAGGTAATAAAGGATTCCGAGATGAAATTCTTATTAGTTCTATCAATTTATTTTCGCAAATTTTATAATTATTTACTTTTAGTAAAATGTTGTGTACACATTGTATACTTGTTGTGTGCAGATTGTCAATTAGAATATGTTGTGTAAGATAATTGTGTACTTTTACTTTTTTTTTTCATATGCAACCGTAGTATATTTGTTATTAAACATGGAGTTTAAAATATCAAACCTTTCGATCTGTAAAATAATATGACGGATGTAATTTTAGACAGCTTGGCAGTTGAAAATTCTTTTTCTCAAGGACAGATCTCAGTTATTCGGAAACAGTTACTTGATAGCTTCTTACCGAACTTTAAGCGAAGATGGCAAAATGTCAGCAGAAATAAGTCAAAGTTTACGAAGAAATATGAAGATTTTCTGCAACGTGACTTTATTGTACTAATACCTCCAAATGCATATGCACAATCAGAGCTCACAGTTTCGAACAGCCCAACTGTAAATGCTCCAAAAAAAGGTCGCCCATGTAAGAGTTTCGAAGAGGGCTGCGACAAAACTAAAACTGCAAGGGTAAAAGAGCTTGCTGAAAGTCACAGTTCTGTAGAACTTTCTATGGCTTTGGAATTGAATCAATCTGTTAGCGAAGAAAGTGACTTGGACTCTGATTATGTTAACGTCAGCCATGAGTGTCAATACGATATAAAGGATATCTTAGCTATGTTTACAGATTTGGGTTCATCAAAACGAAAATACGAAAAATTAAAAATGTATCATAAACATATTATGGGTACTAGACATCCAATATACGCAAGAGTTACTGAAGAAAAAGAGCACTGTTATCCAGAGAATATTGAAGTATCCGATCATGGAGCAAGAGTACATATCATGTCACTCTTGGAGCATACAGTAAAACGAATCCTTATGATTTTAAGTGACGAAGAGCTTGTAACTTTACACAATACAAATCTACTACTTGTGGGAAATCGGGGTATGAACGGAGCTTCAGGTCAAATAACCACCCGTCAAAAATGGTCAAAGGAAAGTCACATACTTCAAACTGCTAGCTCAGGAGACGAATCCTAGAATAGTTATATTGATAGCGATTGTGATACAGAGTATTTAACTGATACTTACGAAAGTCAATTTACAGATAAATCTGTTTTTATTGTAGCAATGGTTCCTTTACAACTGAAAGCCGAGGATACAGTAATCTGGGAAAATAAGACACCTTTTCCAGTTCATTATTACAGGCCTGCAGACTTCCGTTTTGTGAAGGAAAATTCCGCACTGTCAAAAAGGTTGTATGATGAATACTCTAGCGTGCTAAAAGAGGTTTTTCTGTATTATTTCTGTTTAAATGATGTACAAATAAATGTGAGTTTCGATGTGGAGTGTATAATGATAGACATTAAAACTTGCCATGCTTTAGCTAGAGAAGAAAATCAGAGGGAGATGGCTTCATGTCGCTGCAATATATTTGAAGTGAGACCAAAAATAGTTAACGACTTAAAACACGTTTTCAAATTTCCATGCAAAGAACAGTATTATAAATTTGGCCTATCAAGCTTGCATGCTTGGATTCGTTCACTAGAATAAGTACTTCACATTTCGTACAATCTTGATTTTAAAAAATTTCAAGCAAGATCACCCAAAGAAAAACAAATAAAACTTCGAAAACAGCTTGTACAGAATATGTTGAAAAAATTACTTTCCATATCTGTTGATGTTGTTAAACAGGGGTCGGGCACAACAAGCAACTGGTATTGATTCGAATCTGATAAGAAGGCTTCATACAATAATGCAAGCACTAACCTGCAACAAAAAAATTGACGTCATTCAATTCAAGGCTTATGCTTTGAAAACAGCTCAACATTGCATACAAGTATATCCTTGGTACGCAATGCCACCTTCAGTTCATAAAATTCTTCTACACGTTGGTGATATTATTAATTATTTTAAACTACCAATTGGAAGGTACTCTGAAGAGTCACTTAAGTGCAGTAACAAAATTTTTAGGAAAACAAGATTGGAGAATAGCAGATTGCATAGTAGAACATCTACTAATACAGATATACTGCATAACTTCCTTGTCTCATCAAATCCACTAATAGCGTCAAAGCGTATACGGGAAGAGAAAAAATCTAAATAACTTACTGAAAAAGCGAAAAAATTGTTACTTATTTAGTATACTTATTTAATTACTTTTTAACTGTGTGAAATGATGTGCAGTTTTTCTTTGTACATAAAACTTAAGAAAAATATTAAAGATTTTTATAATATTTTTTCAAATATGGTCATATTTTTTAAAATTTATTGAAACGCAAACAGTTAACTTGATGTCAAATAAAATTTAATTAAACTTGCATTCGAATCCTTTAATATCATCAAATTTCCACATAGACCTTGAAGTAATGTAATATTCTTAAACTAAACCTGAAAAGGATGAAATGAAAGTACTAAAAAGTTTTTCTTGTGAAAATTGTTAGTTGGATGTAAAAATTAAGATAATGTTGAATCTAAATAAAAAGACCTGCAGGATATTGTTGAGCCAATTAACTGACGAGTATTGAAACAAAAACTATTCAAATAGGTTTAGGTTAGTATTGAGGGCAGATTCTTTCCTAATAAAATCATTATTTTGAGCATACTTATTACTTTTCAGGTTATGGTGTTAGTAACCATTAATTTTTCTATCTGACTCCAACTGCAATAATGATTGTTGGATTCCTTATCAATTTCAACCATGAAAACATTGTTTTCTGAAGTAAACATCACAATTTAGCAATTTTCTGTAGTTTATCATTTTTTTTTTAGATTATGTTAGATCTGAATCGAAAAAGTCGCAGTAATACAGTCAAGTCCATACACTGACGAGTATTTTAAAGAAAGAAATTGGAAAATCAGTCAAGATTTGTAGTGAAGGCAGATTATTTCACAAAAAAATCATTATTTTGAACATACTTATTACTTTTAAGGTTATGGTACCATTAACCATCAATTTTTCTATCTGACTCCAACTGCAATAATGATTGTCAGATTCCTTATCAATTTCAACCATGAAAACATCTGTTTTCTGGAGTAAAAATCACGATTTAGCAATTTTCTATAGTTTATCATTTTTTTTGAGGTTATGTTGGATCTGAATCAAAAAAGTCGCAGTAATAAAGTCAACCCCATATACTAACGAAAATTTAAAAAAAAGAAATTTGAAAATTGGTTAAGATTTGTAGTGAAGGCAGATTTTATTCCAAAAAAGGTCATTTTTCTCCCACTGTGCACCGCTTTATGATTAAGACGCTGCTTTATAGTTAAGGAATACTTCTACCAGTGTAGAGAGTGAGATGTGAAATTAAGGCTGTGTCTATTTGTTAATTACATTGTAAGGCTTAAATAATAAGGGTTGTGCAAGCGAAACACGAGACTGTCGTGTTGTGAAAATACAAATGTAAAAAGAATATCTAAATTCTGTACATTGGAATCAATGAATACAATACAATATATATTTTATTTGTTCAGTGTAATGACATTTTATATACTGTTTCAATCCGTCTGATCTTTTAAAACTAGATATGATTGTAGTATGATAAAAATTAAAATAAAACAAGAAGTTAAGGTCGGAGAAATAATTATAGCGGGCGATTTAAATAATGGGATAAAATGGAAGCAAAAAGAAATGGAAAGTAATGTTTGTAGCCTAAGAGAGTCAGAGGATAAAGATCTAAATATTAAAGACGAAAAATGCCAAAATAGTTCTAAAACATGGGATTGATATTGAAGTTTGGGTATACAAGGGGAGATTGAGAGTAGGAGATAACTTATGCAGGAGAAGGGAAGCCATCAGTTCTAATTTTGTGTTGGAGGTAAAGACGGAGGGCTGTAGTACTGTTGAAACTTTTAAAGTGGGAACTAAAAATGGGTCTAATTATCTACCGATGACCTTTGAAATCGCAGGTAATATTGTACGAGAGACCTAAGAATGAACAAAAACAGACGATTAGAAGAAAATAGTAATATGTAAAGAAAGTAATGAATATGAGTATTAAAAAAGAGTAAAAAAGATAGAAGAGTATTATTTAGATCAGAGAATTAATAGAGGTCGAGAAATATTACAGCAATATTAGACAGCTTCCTCATTTTAATTAAACAGCTAGCAAGGGAACTAAAAATGATAAGACAGAAAGAGGAAAATTATTTCAACATTTATACACAAGGTTTTAGAATAATCGAGCAGAAGAAAAATATTATAGTCAATCTCAATAAATGGTAAAAAAAAAAAAAAAAAAAAAAAAAAAAAAAAAAAAAAAAAAAAAAAAAAAAAAGAAAAAAAAAAAAAAAAAAAAAAAAAAAAAAAAAAAAAAAAAAGAGATGAAAAAATTGAAAAAATCAATAAAACTGAGCAAAGTAGAACAAAAAAAAATTTTAATCAGTTTTGGAAAGTTATTGGAAAATTTAAATCCAAGAAAATGAGGATAAAAATAAGAATAAAGGCATAAAAAATAATTTTAACAATTTGTTGAGAGAAGACTTTTAGACATGTTATACGAATAACAAAAAAACGGGAACAGGAATCAACAGCAAAGTGTAAAAGGATTTTGACAAGGATATATCAATCATTGAAGTAAAATTTTGAAGTCGTATTGTGACAGGTAATAAGTTTAGTCTTCTAATTCTTCATCTGTTCTAGTTTTTATATTCATTTTCTCGAGATGCTTGTGATCCGAATATACCGTAAATTTTCACCGATAAGCCAATGTTGCCAATACTTTACAGTTTCTTTTATAGCTAAGCATTCTAGATTTATTGCCTTCTTTTTTTTCTACTTTGTTTAATTTTTTTGAAAAGTATGCTACTGGTTTTTTCTTTCCATAAGGTTGTACTTGTTTTAATACTGCACCAATACCTTCTAATGGTGCATCACTATAAATTTGTATCGGCAAATTGTTATCAAATATTTCCAATACTGGTTAGGAGCATAGAAGATTTTCTAAATGAATCTTTACATTTTTCAGACCCAACGAATTTTTTTTTTTTTCTGAGTAGCATATGTAATGGATCTAAAATTATTGCACTATTTGGTATGTTTTCGTGATGAAAGTTTATTTTACCTAAGAACTCTGATATTTTTTGAAGTTTTCGGAGTAGGAAAATCTCTGATAGAAACAAAATTATCTTTAATTGAGCTGACCGAATTGTTTTGTGTTATATGACCCAGGTATTTTACCGAATCAGAGGCGAACGTTCATTTTTTGAATTTGAGTCTAAATCCTTCTTCTATTATTGCTTATAACACTTGTTTTATGTGTTTCATATAATTTTCAAAATTCAAAAAGTATATTAGTGTATCATCTATGTAGTTTACCTTTAATTCTGTAAGTTTGTGTTTTCTTAAAATACTGCTTAAAATTCTTTGGAAAATCGCTGGCGAAGTCTTTAGTCTAAATCGTAGACATGTCCATTGAAAATGTCCTTTTTGTGTGACAAATCCGGTCTTGTTTCTGTCTTCAATACGTAGGGGAATCGACCAAAAAGCTGAATGTATATCCAACGTTATAAAATATTTACAATTTCTGGTGTTTACAATTAAATGAGTCATTAAAGGAAATACTTAAGCTTGCGGTACTATAGATTTATCTAAATCGCTAAAATCTGTGCACAGTCTTGACCTTTTATTTTCGTCTTTGTTAAATGTTAACGTTACTGGGGCTGCAAAAGGAATATATGATTCTTTTACTTAATTTGTATCTAATAATCTGGATATTTGTTGTTCTACTTCTTTTCTGTCATCAGCTGTGCATCTGTATGGTCTCTTAGTACAGTATTTATCAAATAGTAAATCTATATGTGGTTCGTAGTCCTTGACTGTACCGATGTCGTACTTATTTCTTGCGCATACTGTCTTCTAGTCTTTAATTAATGTTTTTATCTTGTATCTCTTTTCATCATCCGAGTAGTCTATCTTTATTTCAATCTCATCATTTTGTATGTATCCATTAAAATTCACTGAATATATATTTATTTTATTCTCTGAATATTTTTTTTGCTTATCTTTCATTTCACATTTTTGGGAAATTTCTAATTTTTCATTATGACTTAGATTGAATTTTTTTATCATGTCTGATCTAATGATAACATCTTCAGAATCATCTCTCTCAACTTCATGTACATCTGTATCTTTTTCAATATGAAAAATTTCTATTTTAACGGATATTTTACCTTTTGTTTTTTTCACACCATCAGCCGTCTTTAAATGTACTTTATTAATACCTGTTTTTTTCATAATTTTATTAAATTTTGCATTTATCAGTGAGACCTGAGACCCTGTGTCATAAGTCCCTTATAAATTCAATTGATTTTTTATTAATATTTTGACTTTAACTAATGGTGTGATATCCAAATTTTTTCTTCTGTATTTAATTGTACTTCTACAGTTGAATTATTACCAATAACTTTGGATTAATTGGTTCTGTCTGTTCTAATATTCTTCGTCTCGAACCAACATGACTCTTGAGGATGATATCTGAAAGATGATATCTTTATTCAAGTTGTTACGTGTTTTGTATGGTTTTCTTTCTTTAAAAAGGCTTTTTTCCTTACTAGGCTTTTGTATTTTCTGATTTCATCAAATAAATCTGCTGATACTTTGAATTCATCTCTGTCTATCTTGTTCATGATAAAATCTGCTATTCCAGTTGCTATTAGAGCTACTAACGTCTCTACATCTATATTTTTATTTATATGCAGTAAAAGTTTTTAATTTTTTAAAGCATATTCAATTAACGACCCTTCTTTATATCAGAGGGCAAAGGCATACGTTACCGTGCTCCAACCTTTATTAGCGAACACCTCCAGAAAGTTTTTTTTCCATTAAGTCCAGTTTGAGTTGATTGTGAGTTTTGTGATCATGAAACTGTACCATTTCCGGCAGCTCTTTTCTAAAAACAGTCTTAATACTTCTATTTTTATTTCATCGTTATTTATATTGAATCTTGTACACTCTTTTTCAAAATTTTCCATCCACTGTTTTGGATTAGGATTTTTACAGTTAAATTTTTCAATTATAAATTTTGTTGAAAAATCTTTTAAATTTTGCTCATAACCTTTTTTTTGTGTGATTTCTATTCATTTTTCTAATATTTCATATAAACTATTATTCTTTTCCTCTTCTATTTCTTCTGAATACATATCAATAAAATGTACATTACTATCATTATCCATGTGAACTGGTTCTAGGTCCAGTTAAAAAGCCATCCAGACTTTCATCGTTTGACGTATCTTATTTAAGCTACTTTTGACTTTGTTAAAGTTGTCTGTCTTCATTTATTCCTTATGTGTGCCTATGTACATATAACCCTATGGTAGAGTGTATTTTTTACAATCTTTTGTTGTGATAAAGGTTATGGTTATGATGTTTGACTTGGAATCCTCAGGTGATGCCAGCAGTGAGAATTCAAACTGTAACTTCTTAGCCATTATTACTAGAATTGTCGTTTTATAAGACAATTATATCATAATATTCATTAAGGGTTTTTAGGAATAAAAACTCTATTTGTTGCTCTGTAACAAGAGATAAAAAGTTTTATTTGCTATATTACAATTCTATGTACAATATTTACAATCTCACGTGTTACAAGAGAAACGACTATTAAAGTTTATTTATTCCTTTTGTTAGACTAATGCTTTTAAACTATCTTCATAATCTTTTTATTATTCTCAATCACAATTGTAAAAATCACACACGTGTTTTCATTTGTAATGTCTCTCCGGCTATCTATCTCTCTTTAACAATATTACTAAACTGTAACTTGGTGTTACCAGATTAAAACTGACCTGATACTATGCATGAAGCGCGGCAGATCTGAATTGAAGAAATATATTTTCATTATATATATATATATATATATATATATATATATGTATATACTAGTGGGGCTCCGCCGCGCCCCCTGCGCGCTCCGTGCGCCAACCCCCGTAATTGCATATATATATTTACGAAGTATGGAAAAAAAAAATTAAATTGCTTGTTACTTACAATTTACATATTTAATTGATATATATTGATCAGAATTAATCACATAAATTTTTAACAATCATTTTTTATTTTCCTTTACCAATTCTTTCATTTTAGTATATTCAAAACCACAACGTACTGAAAGATTTTAAATATCGTCGAAATATCGAATAATGATATAGTTAGAAATATAAAATGATTTTATTTCAACAGTATCGATAGTTGACTGTTTTTTTTTTTCAAAATTTTTTATAACCAAAAATTTGGGATATTGGTATTTTTTTCTTCGATTACTTTTACTTCGTTAAATTCGTTTTCAAAAGTTAGAAAATGTCTAAACGAAAATACGCCAGTAAATTAGACTCCCAAATTGCAAAACAAAAATCATCCTTTTACATCAACAGAGAATTTGAAGTCTAAATTTAAAGTCGGAGATAGATCTGTGTAAGAAAGTTATTAAATACCTTCTACAACTACTACTACTACAACAACTACTACTACTCCTACTACTACTACTACTACTACTACTTTTACTACTACTTATACTACTACTACTAGTACAACTACTACTTCTACTACTACTTACACTTTTTTTATTACTACTACTATAAGTTCATAAAATATATTTATGTTTTTAGCCAAACTCAAGACAAAAAAATATTACAATCGGCAGATTAAATGTAGTTTTTCCAAAAGATCAGGAAATATTTTATGTAAAATTGATATTGAATAAAGTAGCAGGAAAAATTTTTTTGATGGATTTAAGAACTGTTAATGATATCACTTACTGTACTTATAAAGAAAGAGCTATTTCTATGGTATTAGCAGAGCACGATTTTCAAATTGATGTCATTTTTTAGGAAGCATGTAATTTTATGCTGCCTTTTCAACTACAAAAATTTTTCGCATGGTTTATTATGTCTGAAAATTTTTTTGGCAATAGTATTTGTAACAAATTCCAAAAACATTTCATTGAAGATTGTACAGATGATCAAAATAAAGATCTTCTACACTTGAACGAAATTTTTAATTCTGAAAATATGTTTTGTAAAGATTTCAGCTTACCAGAACCAACAGTAATGATAAAAAAAAAATATCGATACTGACAACAATGAAAAAAAAATCTTGTAAACATAAATTCCATGAAATGTTTTCACAACTTAGTCATGATCAATATCGAATTTTTCAAAAGATAATAAAATTAAAAAAAAAATTTTTTATCGATGGTCCTGGTGGATCTTAATAAACTTTTCTATGTAAACAATAATTTACTACTTCATATCAATTAAAAATAAATTCTTACAATGGCTTGGACAGTTATTGCTTCTATCCTGCTTCCAAGGGGAATGACTACTCACAAAACTTTCAGACTTCCTTTGGACTTAAGCACTATAAATAGTGCGTTCTTTAAGTTTGAGCTAGATGAACAAAATTTACGTAATTTAGAAGTAATTATTTGGTATGAAACATCTATGATACCAAAAAAAGCGTTAGAAATCGTTGATAGGACTTTAAGAGATTTATCTAGCAATAATAAACCTTTTGGAAATAAAATAATAATTTTAGGTGGAGACTTTCGTCAAATTCTCCCAGTAGTAAAAACCGGAAGCAAAATTTACTATTGTTCAAGAAACCATAAAATTTTTTAATCTTTGGCCTTTGCTTAACATTTTTTATTAAAAAAATAACATACGTTCGAATGATAAAAAATTTTCTTCGTTGTTACTGGATATAGGATAAGGCAAAATTAAAACTTTTAGAATTCCTCAGACATGGAAAACAAATGATATATGTTCTAAAATTTTTAGTAACGATAATGATTCTTTTATAAGTAAGCTATATTAACATCTTACAATGAATACACATATTTTTTGAACAAAAAAATTTTAAGTAATATGGTAGGAAAATTAGTAACGTATCATAGTATTGATAAAGCAACTCACAAAGGAGTAGATAAAACAGAAGATAATATTTATATAAATTTCTCTACATAATATTTAAATAGTATTATAAAAGGTCTTCCTCCACATAAATTGAATTGGAAAATTAACGCTATTGTTATGTTAATACGAAATTTAAATATATCTGAAGGACTTTGCAATGGTACAAGATTACGAATTACAAAATTATTTAAATAAAACACCAGAGCTGAAATAATCACCGGAGAAAAAAAAGGAAATAAAGTCTTCATTCCAAGAATAACCCTAAATACAAACAATTCCTCTTCGCTACCATTTACATTGTACAGAAAACAATTTCCATTCAACTTAGCTTTGTCTATGACTATCAATCAATCACAAGATCAAAGTTTTGATGTCTTAGGATTATACCTTAGAAAACCATTATTTTCTCATGGGCAATTATATGTTGCATTGTCCAGATGTAGAAACCCAAAAAAAATTTTTATCCAAATCGAATCAGAAAACAAATTTAAAATTAAAAATATTGTTTGGAATAAAATTTTAGGGTAAAACAAACTATTCCATAGTTCATTACTATTTTTATACTTTCTTGCAAGGATTTTTTTGATCAAAAAAGCAAATTGCAGTACCTTGTAGTACCCAGATTTATGAAATCATATACAATCTTTTTTATGTAATATGTTTTCAGATATACCATCATGGATAATAAATTTTATCAGTGTGACTAATGTAAATAAAATTTTTGAGTCAAGAATGTATATCATCGCACGAAAAAATTCACAAAAAAAAATTTTTGGTATGTGATTTATGTAACATTATCATATTAGAGAAAAAAAACTATTTGCGTCACAAGAAAGAATGCCAAAACATTAAAAAAAATTTTAAGTGTATGAAATACGGGAAATCTTTCGAAAGAAATTATCACTTACAGAGACATTTTAAAAACCATAAATAAAACGTTCAAAAAGATATTTGTCAAAATCGTGGGAAAGGTTATGTAAGAGCGGAGCACCTAAAAAGGCATTCTAAAGTATGTAATCAAAATAAACATCGGTAGTAAGTGAAATTGTAACAAAATTTGTTGTTGTATTGAAATAAAATTATATGTTAAAATAAAACCATTTGTAACAGTTTATATATAAGGCTTTAAAAATTTATTCACAGAATTATTTTATATACAAATTATATTATAAAGTCGCGGCCATCATCAATAATTACATAATGTGATAAAAAATTTCATGGAAATCGGGGGGAAGGTAGGGGGGAGTCGGGAGGAGTATAGGAGGGGCATTGGGGGAGCGGGGGGAGGTGGAAGGAGTGGGGGGAGGTAGCGAAACAGGAGGCAGCTAGCAAAAATTTGGGATTACTCGAAATATGCAAGAAAATCTGTCCAATATTATGTCTTTTGCTAAGAAGAACTTTTGTTTAGAATATTCGTATTTACAACATATGAAAATTTCAGCCAAATCGACTGGGACAAAAAAAACACGGGGATTTGTGCAAAGTCCTTTTATAATTTAATAAAGTAACATACGATTATGTTAGTATGTGAAATTAAATACCGTATTGAACGATCCCTTCAGAAATTTTCAGAACAAATTGAAATTTTATAGTTTTCTTAGTTGCAACTTTCATTGTTCGTGAACTATCCAGCCGATTAAGTAAAGTTGATAACTTCTACTTATACATAACATTAAGTATATTTTGATAAATTCCAAGCATCGTAATTGTATTCTAGCAATAGTTATTCAACCAAAACAAAAAAGATGATTTGCGTGATATTTTGTCATTTACCATAAAAAACACCGATTCCAGGCCGTAAGTTTATTAGTAATTTAAAATGCTATGGTACGTTTATGTTTCAAAATAATAATAATAATCAATAAAACAATATTCCCATGCAATCAAAGTAAAAAAAAAAAACAAAGATATTTCACTAAAGTAATTTTAACTGCCCCATCTACACCCCCCCCTATCTTAAAAAACTACACAACTACCCACCCCCCCCCCCATCGCAACAGAAAAAAATTATAGGAAAAATAATGAAGGTATAATGCAAAATATGTTATTTGTAGCGCCCACCTTTTCATAATCCTCCATCAGCTGTAACACAATTTTATACTTGAATTTCTTTATTAGCTCATCCCACCTCTAACTCATCTTAGTCTCACCCCAATTAACCACTCCCTAAGTTCCCACCGAAAATTTAGTTTGTGTTTCTGTAAAAATATCCTAATATTATTTTCTTAATTTTTTTATTATGTTGATTAGGTAGAGTATTTGCATACCCTTTCTTCTAAATCTCTAATTCAGTTAACATTCCATCACACAATTGTTTACATAAACTAAAACATATATCCTATTATAACTTTTATCTATGTATTACAAAACTTCCATAAGGCATATAGACAGGTGAGCTAAACTTTTTTTTTGTTATAATTACGTATGGAATTCTAAAAAATTATTTAAATATATTGAAAAGTATACGACATGATCTACATTTGTGTTATGAATCAAATTTTGTATTATGATAAAACAATAACAAAGACGATTGTTATCACAAATAAACATTTTTGTAAAACCATATAATTATGTCATATTTCAAAAAATAATAAAATTTTCGATCATTAACGATTAAGTAACAAAAAATTAATTTATATAAGAAAAATTTTCCTGAAAAGCCTGAAAAACCTATAAAAAAAAATTTAAGATCTCTTCTAAATATAGTTTTAAAACATATTTTTGATCATCATTTAACTGAACTTATAATTATTAGAACAATTTTTTACAAAAAGCCATTTCATCAGAGTTATCTGATTTTTGCAAAAAAAAAGTTTTTTAAGATGCAGGTGAATTGGAGGATTTGCAAGACTTGCATACTCGATGGATAATTCTATTTATGTAGAAAAGAGCTAGATTTTCTATATCTAATTTAAAATATTCTCTGGAAAGTTTTTTATATTTATACAGAATAATGTCACCAGAAATATTTTCTAAAAGTAAAAATCATGCAAAAAATTATCATAAATAATAAAGATACATAACTGTAGTTTTTTCTTTGCAAATTTAATAATTTTGAGTATAATATTACATAAATCAATTAGCTTTAGGCGAATCGTTAAATGATTTATGTTACCTAACATTATATGTTCTTTAGAAATTAAATAATAAAATTAATTTCACCTTATTTAATATGAGTTTTAAAGAAAAATGTATATTACGGAGAAAAAAAATTTATCATTACAATAGCATTGTTTCTAATTTTATTTTTCACTATTAAAAAAGTTTAGATTATCAATAAAACGTTGTGACCGATCGAATTTTATTACACATGATAAATGTCGAAAAGAGCGATGTGCGATGAGAAACAATAAAATATTGTTTTCGTTTATTTTTTCTTTGATCATTCTCCTTTAGAGTAATTATTACGTTCTTGTTATATGGTGCGTATTTTATTTATTTTGAATAGGCGCGGGCAAAGCAAAAGGCCGCTAACTCTCTGCGAGAGACGCGTGCACGGGGCGTCATCGCGAGCCACCAATGAGACCATGAAGAATCAGGAAGTCTCTGCGCCCATACACGCCGTCATCCCCGCACCTATCAACTTCAGCAGCGCCTACCGCAAGTTTCTTGTCGAGGCTTTTCGGCTCCGCGAGCGCACGAATGCAGGCATTCTCTGCTCGGTGCCGGCTCGACTGAGTCTCTTGGTCCTTCTGGCACTGGCGAGGAATCCGCCATTTCGCGTGTCGCGCTCGCGAGCCCTTGAGGCATAAATCGACTCTAACTCGCTTAAATGCACCAAAAGATTAGCTTCAATGCACTTCA
>JAPYYV010019762.1:0-12262 GCA_030522625.1 Copidosoma aretas
CTTGGGATTTGCGCACGAGTTTTTCGGCCTATAGAAGCGATTTCTGCCCGGCACTCATTAAAAAGTCGAAAAAAAAATGCTAACGACCACCCTAGTGCGGATGTGTGTATGTATAAAATAAGTTGTATCTCGGGATTCTTTCGACCGATTTTGGTCCAACACGGCTTATTATTTTTTTTTTTCTTTCCGATTCCTATCACCACTGAAAATAAAATTTGGGTTTTGCTGTATTTTTTATTTATTTTTATTTTATCGGTTTTAAAAATATGTTTTTTTGGAAAAGTAGGTTTTTTAGCTATTAATTATTATTGTAGGATGTTTTATGATACGAATTTCAAAGGATCATTAAATTTCACACAAAAAAACGATTTAGTTAAAATTAAAAAAATTTAGTAGCTGGGTGTGCGTGGGTGTAAATAGGGACTGTATATAATCAGTTATATCTCAGGATTTCTTTGACCGATTTAAATGATGCTTAGATTTTTTTTTTACACTAATAAGTTCTCAAAAAAAAATTTCGATACGTTCATTTTTTTTTTAATTTTGATTTTTATCATTTTGAAACTCTATTTTTTCGAAAAAATAGATGTCACAGATATTTATCGTTGTTTTGGGATATTTTACGATAGAAATTCTAAAAAATCATTTAATTATATACAAAAGTACGTATAAAGGTAAAATTTAAAAAATTTAGCAGGTGGGTGTGCGAGGGTGTAATTAGGAAATGTACATAATTAGGATTTATTTGACCGATTTCGATAATCCCTGGCTTATTTTGTTTGTTTTGATTTTTTGATACTTATCACTTCAGGAAAAAAAAATATCTATTCTTATTTGTCTGTATGTGCACTTGTGTATGTACGGATGTATTTATGTATGTTTGTTTATACGTCATTAGTGAAATCTAAGAAGTCTCTCTACTTATTATGATAAAATATTGTTCTAATTTTCTGATTCATACAACATATTTTTGTACGGAATGCCCTAAACTATATTTGTATATGTTTGTATACATATATAAATATATGTATATGTATATATATATATATTTATTTATTTGTTTATACTATGAATGTATCAATTTCATTAATCTACTTTTTCCACTTGAATAAAAGAAGAAAAAAAAAGATTATCTAGCAAGTCATTAGTAACGTTTTTAGACCTAGTCGATTTTTAAAAGTGGTTTTACATGATTATTTTGGTGTAAAGTTCTCAATTAAAGTTTTACTATTATTGTATTCCGTTTAATGCGAAAAAAAAACTTTATTTCAAAATACAAACTTTTCGTATCGGTTAAGTCGTTAAGTTTGTATCAGTAACAAAAGTATATAATTTCTTCTTTCAATGATATAATCTCTTGTATTTTAGAAAGTCTTAGATTGATTTTAAAACTCATTGGTAAAAATATATTTCTTGTATAGCATCTCTTTTTTACTGGAGACATCAATTTTTTTTAGCCCTTTAGATATCTATATTGCAAAAGGTCGTATCATAGAAGTAAAAAATATGTAACCTGATTTTAATTAAAAATTGTCTTTTTGGCGGCCTATGCCGATTATCGTCGATAAAAGTAGTCAACTGTGTGGCAATCACCAATATATGCTTCGATTATGAAATAAAGTTTGACAATAAAAAAATATGAATTGATAATATGTCAAATTATAGTATGATTAAAAGAAAAAGATTTTGAGAATCATTTATGAAGAATATTTGTGCCAATACATTGGTAGCGGTTTTTATTTTGTGATAAATGGTTAATAAATAATTTTTAAAAAAATTCATCAGTTTAATTAAGTGTCGTCCTTCCCTACACTTCTACGCTTTTTTGTATTGGATAGTCTTTCACACTTAATCCACAAATCCTATTCCACAGATTCAGAGACGAGGAAAGGTAAATAATTATAATGCTAATATCGAGATGTGATATTACTTGACGAAAACCGGTGTGATATGCGTTGTTTTACATGCAGAGACAGCAGCGAGACTTTAAGAGTAGTGGAAACTGAGATTGAAAATTATAAATATACATAGAAGAGTTTATACAGATGCTAGTAGCCTAATAGTGTTGTACAGATCTACTGAGACGGGAGAAAAGAGGGCTGGGTCTTAAGACTCCTGAATAACGCTGAGTAAGAAAGAATTTACATTTGAAAGCTGGTCTTGTCAGATACGCAGTTTAGGACACCCTTCTAGAAGTTGACTCAAACAGCTTTTACAATATTGCCAATTGTTATGTTTTAAACAATAGATATAAATATGCGTACGTATAATATATGTCTATATCTGTATTTTAATCGAATCCTGAGGGTCACAGTGACTATCAGCTTACAAGGTAGCGAGTCATACAAATCTCAAATTTTTACTTCAATTTTCTTTTACTTTCACACATATGCGGTCGATAATTATTCTGCCAGTCCTATATAGGATTTAGCGCGAGTGAGTGAGCAAAACTGGTGAGAAAGCCATTACTAAGTATGTTTTATTTTGTATTCCATTAAAATTTAAATCTACCGCGTTTATCTCTTTAAATTTTCCACAATGTTATGTTAGCAGCACTGCCAGATTTGAAGCTTACTTCTCAGAGAGTGTCCGAAACTGCACTTTCACCCTGGTCTTCCCTATACATTTTTTATTTTTGCGCTGTTATGACTCCTAACAAAATAAGAGACTGAATAAGGTACTCGATTCTTAACGAAAAAGGAAACGAGTTCTCGAAAGAATCGAAAAAAATGATGGATTCTTAAAAAAAAGAGAATCCAGTACTTTATAGAATTCGAGTAAAATAGCCTATCCCTACTACAGGGCAATCACTGGGCCCGAAGGCGCTTTAGAGCAGACGGCAGGGCCGAAATTTTATTATATAGTGCATTTTTCGGGCGGGAGCAATGTTTTGATTGATTATCATACATCCATTGCCATAGAATACAATAATTTTTATCCGTACTCTGGAAAAGTTGTGCTTCATTTTTTGAATGAACAATTTGTGAACAAAACGACTTTTTTTCACGTTTGGCTCTATACTGCCTCTCTAGGGCATTTTTTTGTGTATATACCTACAGAGTATTTTGTTCCTGATCTAATTACCTAAAAAATGAGACCAAAGCAAAGTCTGTAAGTGTTATAGTTAATCTGCAAATAACGTTTGAAAATTAAAAAGAGCCATTTTTTCGACATTTGATATCTCAAAAGCAATCAATCCAAAGTGTCCGTAATTCTCTGAAATTGTTGCTTATAATAATTTTGATAAGTGCACAAAATTTCAACAAAATCAGTTTCCAACTTTTCGAGGAATTAACGATTGAATTTTTTTTTAGTCCTTGATTGGAAAATGCGTTTATTTTTTTCTCAAATAGGTACACCGACCAAACCAAGCCAAAAAGTTCAGAAAACCTTTCAAGTTTCACATCCAGTTGAAAGTTTTGGAAAATTTTAATTTTGACCGATTTTATAACGATTTCTTTAGCCATACTAGTTTTAGACACACGTATAAAACTCAGTAACTTCATAATTTTTGCTTTTAGATTATTTGCTCTTTCATAACTGAAAAGTGCTTTTAGGAACGAAGATTAAAAGAAAAAAGTTGTTCTACGACCTTGTGGAGCCAAGATAATTTTATTTTTTTTTTAAATGACCTATGGTTCAATTATTAACCGATCCAGCCGAAACTTGCACATGTTGTCACTAACTATCTGTAGTATCATTAAACAACAAGTAGTCATATGTAAGTGGTCGACGAATATTATAAAATCAGTGACAAAGCCAGTGTTGAACGCGCGGCACGTGCCAGATGCCCTGTGGTACCAGTAAGGGGCGCCAGCGCGGGCGGCGCGGCGGCGCACAGTGTGGCAAAAACGACTTTTTGAGGACAAAAATCGATCCATCGAACAATTTTAAAGATAAAAAAAAATACTATGATACTCGTGAGATGATGTTTTATGAAAAACCGCTGCTATAATATGTAATTTGTTTAACATAACCTCAAAAAAAATTAAATTCTGAATAAATCGATCGTTTTATGCTTTAGATTTTCATACAAACTCTAACAAGTTTATATTGCTGGTTAAGTTGATGCATTTTATATGATGATATTTTTTTTTTCGCAAAAGGCAATAGTTTAATCTACAATTTAAACTCAAATTTTCTAAAAACGACTTCTTTCAGAAGTTAAAATGGTCACTCTGTATACGTATAAAATAATCAAACGATGATGGTACATAAATATATTGAACATCAAAACAAAAGTTTTTATTAAAAAAAAACATACGACATTTGGTTCAACAAAATAATTATTTCAAGTTTTATATGTAATTTTTATTCATTGTGTTTAATTGTAATAATTATTAACATTAATAGTGACGTTAGAGTCATTTAAAACAAAAGAAACATGCCCGAACTAACTGGACTATCGCTGTCCATATTTACTCAATCACATGCAGAAAACTGACAAACAACTTAGATCTATTGAAACAAAAACAAAACTACTATCCGATTCGTTCACGACGGGTTGACTTGTGACTCGTCTGCTTGCTGGCTGAGAGACGTGTATCTTCTTCCCGCTACGCTTCTCCCGTTGGTACTTCAATCATGGCAGATGGCAGAGAAAAAACGATAAGAAGCGGGAGCATAATTAGTATTTACAAACCTTTGATCTGGAAAAAGTTTTCTTGTATTTCTAATGTTTTGCTAAGACAACAAATTTATCTTCATCATACCAATATGATAATATTTTAATTTTTTTTTAATAGTGCATGAATCGAGTCAGATTGAAATTATTTATTCATTTATATGTAAGGCTGCTAAGGAAGAAAAAAATACGAATGTATGGTCTTTGACCTTGTGCTTAGCAGATTAGAAATACGCTTCAGAAATGACATGACATATCATTAGGTATAAGGTAAAATTCCTAAATGAGGAGCTCTCGACAATTACGTGATAATTGCTTAGTGATATGTTTTAAGAATTTATAGCTTTATTTTTAAACATTTTACAATGAAATGACATGACCACTTTTCTTCTCTGCATGAGTTAGATTATAGTAAAAATGATAATCTAAAAGGAAACACTTTATTTTTTATATATGCTCAAACAATTTTTTTGTTTTAATTAAACGACTCTTAGACTCTTTTCACGTATTAATTTATATTCTACGATAAAAAATACCTTAGAATAACATTAAATTGTTTTTGGACATTTATTTTTACATGAAACACTGCCTAGCCACCAAAGTAATGTACATTATTAGCTATTCTTACTAAATTTGTAAGATAGAATCATAAATACCAATATTTTCCAAAAAATTCCGTAAGCCATAATAAAGAAGCCACGTTTTTTACAAAATGTTATGATCGGTTCGGTCGTTTTAAGGTTAGGACGTTATTTTCATACAATAATATTAAGAATTTTTGAATTGATACATTTAATTCGTAATTGCAATGTAAAAAAAATCCTAGAAACTCCATTCAAAGAGAAAAATTCAAGAATTTAGTATTTGCTGGTGGCCATCTTGAATTCGCCAGTTTGAAATTATATTATTAGATGTTAAACTATTTGTTTCTGATAATTTAAACTAATAACCATCAATGGTTTATCTAATACTGTGCTAAAGATAGTGATTTTACTATTAGTAACGCAAGAAATGAAGAAATTTGTGATTAATTTCTAATTTTTAAGGCTAGCACGGTACTTCCAAGATATCATATAAAAATTATTCAAAATTCAAGACTGTATGAGTGATTAGAATTCAGAGCAACTCCTAGAAACTCCATTAAAAGAGAAAAATTAAAGAATTTAGATATTTGCTGCTGGCCATCTTGAATTCGCCATTTCAAAATTCTATTATTGGATATTAAGTATTTGTTCCTAAAAATTTAAGCTAATAACTATTAATGGTTTATCTAATACTGTGCTAAAGATAGTGATGTTATTATTAGTAACGCAAGAAATAAAGAAATTCGTGATTGACCTCTAATTTTAAGGTTAGAACAGCATTTTTATTAGTTTTCTATAGTTTTCCCTTAATCTGCATTAAATCAGCTTTCATTAAAAAAAAAAAAAAAATGTCAATCGGACCTACCGTTCCGGAGTTATTTTATTTCGTAAGGATGTAGCCGTTTCGGAATACTGTGCGGCTTTGCGAACGCACCTCGGCGAAAAGAAAGTAAGTGTATTCAAACCATCCACAATCACCGAAATATTAATGTTGCAGCTTCCTGTGCATGCACAAAAATCCGTTCGTAATCGATTTAGGGTAGCAGAACGAAATACAATCAGACGTTATCAGCGTTTCTAAGTATTATACACATTTTAGTCTTTAATCATCATTACACGCAAAGCACATGTATATTTTTGGAAAAGTAACAAAGTATGCGGGTTTTTAATATTATTAAAAAAAAACATTTTACAAAATGTGTATTTTAGTATCTCTTTAGTATTTGGTACCATTCTAGCAAACAAAAATATCACTTCTTTTTAAATTTGAGCGTGCTATGTGCCCTACTATAAGGGTTCTTAATCTTGTAAAAACGTTCCTGTATGGTTGGTCCGAATTAGAATTATCCACGGCACATTCATAATTCTGTTGAATATTACGTATACGATTTTTATACAATTTTTCCTTTTTTTGAAAGTTATATTGTTATAGGCGCGTTACGTAGGTGGTAAATCAACAACTTCAACATTCCCTCTCTCTTTAAAATGTCTGACGGAAGTGGATTTGGAAATGTGTAACGGAAGTGAATTCAATGGAAGTAAAAAAAAAAAAAAAAAAAAACTTTTCACGCGGCTCGATTTCAGGACGTTCTCCACGTGAGCTGAGCACCGTATCCCTATAGCCACGAGCTATTTTTTTCTGACGACTACTTTTACTGCCTGTTATACTGTGGTTCATGACTTTCTTTTTTAATTAAAATTTTTATTCACTTTTAACTAATTAATTTGTTTTTATAATTATTAATGAATTATTTATTTTAAATAATTTATTAAATAATTTTGTTTAAAACTTGAAAACCAAAGTTTTACATTATTTTACCGTACGTACAGGCATGGGAAAAGAGGGAGAGAGAGCCATACCTTTTTGAAGCGAAGCTTTTTTTACGCCGTTTTGGGACCGGGAGTGAACTGGGAAAAACCGACGACCTGACATGCTTCCCCCACTCCGCTCAGTTTCCGCAGCAGCGGACCGCGTGTATACATATATCTACTCGAGCTGCTGCTGCTGCTGCTACTGTATAGTACTCGGAGTCGGTCGTACGAGCTCGGAAGCGGTCGAGTTTGCCGACTCATAGGCCTCTCCGATCCAGTGTGCTCAAATGTGACTAGAAGAACATGGGATTGTATATCTATATATACGGTTATATCCTTACCTTCCCAGTCACATTTGAGCATACTGCTCCGATCTTTCGTCGACTTCGTATAAAACTTTGTATATTGGCCTAGTGCAGAACCAGTGGCGACACCTAAAATGCGATACCTGTCGGATCAAATCGGCGAACTTGGACACCCAATTAACGTGGACAGTATCAAAGTAATTTACTTCAACAATAAAATGAGAAGCGTTCACTGAATTACTCTTTTATATAGTGATACATAAAGGAATTCTGAATCGAATAAAAGTAAAGAAGTTACGTTAAAACTATTCATGGAAAAATTCGGCATATTTGAGTTATGTTCTGGATACTGTCGGTAATATATATAGCTATACTCGGCCGTGTCTACTCACGCTGCAGTAGTTTCGCGTATCCCTTCCCTTCAGCTGCACGAGGCCAATACTTATGCATGCAGCTGCATGTACCGTGTATATACCAACGAGTAAGCTGACTCAGTTGACGCCACGCCGTAAGCCAGCAGAAGACAGTGAGACATAACGTGAGTGCAAAAGAGACAACATGACATTGTGTATTTGTCAGACCCACATGTTTTTATACTGTCGTCTGTTGACTTACTGGCAGGTTTGTTTGCAGAATACAGCTTTCGTGATACCAGCGTGTGCAGCGGGAACTTTTCCATCGATTAGTCCCTTCTATTCACAAATCTTTCAAAATATATGATTTACTTGACAATACTGCTGCTGAGTGTGTCCACTCCCTTTACTAGAAGCATCAATGTCGGACAATGTTTCGTTACCACACATATAAAGCAGCTTCGCTTCTGTCAGGGGTCCCGAGACCCCTCACGCGGTTTTTTTTCATCATTGGTTAATTTATACCAGGGTATATGGATGAATTGTTTGATTTTCATTGCGTCTTATTCTTTCAAAAATTTTAAAGTTGAGCAACATAAGTGGATCAGTGACCGTTCCAGTCTCACCGTTCGGCTTGCGATTTCGCCACATATACACTTACATCGTCAATGTATAGTGTATAATGTATACCGTGTGTTTAGTGTGTTTATGTGTACGTATGTACATACGTGTGGATGTCTGTGTAAATGTGTATGAGTGTGAGCGCATATGTGTGTAATCCACACACGTAAAGACTTGTTCTTATCGTTATTTAAATACAGTAAAAATTACCAAAAAAATTTTGCATGCTCAGCAGATCGATGCAGATGCCCATTATTTATTGAACGGATTGTTATTATGACTTTACTTAAACTATTTGGAAGTACGCGATGTTAAAAATAACAATTCGTATGGATTTTGTCGTAGGAAAAAAAAACATCGCGAAGCATAAATAGAGAGGTGTTGGTTGATGTAAAAACTTAACCTCAATTTCCAGTATTTTGGATGTATCTATATCGAATTGATATGGAAAAATTGTGGAAAAATAATAGCATGTTCAGGCAATCATGACAAGTATACAGAAATAATTATTTTTGGTTTTGTATGCACATAACCTCGAAATATTCGAAAATATGAAATATCCTGATCAGAAATCAAGATAGGGTGAAAATAACAATCTTTACGGGTACCCTGAAGGGTAAATAAATATAAAGTCGGACAAATAGAGCAGTTTTCGACGACGTTACATCATAACCTTAATTTTCATAATTTCAGGTGTGTCTTGGTAAAAAAGAGGTAAAAAAATTTCGAAACAAATTGCAACACGTTTAAGATATAAATACGAATGCGTACATAATATTCCAAAATGATTTTATGACAGCACAACCTTTAAAAAACAGGAAATATGCTATACCTCGTCGGGTAAGCAATATAGGTCGAAAATAATCTGTACATTTCAATACAGACATGCATACGTAATTTAGAAATAATTTTGCGTGTTGTTTAGAAACAACATAACCTAAAAAAAACTAACGTTTCTAAGTGGCTTTAGTTTTAGAATAAATTAATTGCATCTCATGTGTAGTTTTCTTTATTTGTCGTGCTATTTACGCACATGACTTCCACCTCCTATCTATCGTTCACTTGCTCTCGTTCTCTTTTTAAATACATTTGTACACATTTAATAACCTTTAAAGTTCTCACTTCTGCGGTGTGTCACACGTGACGCACCCAATTTTTTTTTCTTTTTTCATTAATAGGGTAATTTTTCGAGTTAAGCTCCATTCACTGGGGCAAGGGTCCAGTCCTTCACCACACAACTCTGCACAAGCACTCTACACCGTATGGAGCCACTTTATTAACAGTTATAGTGATATAAGGTGTAAATTACTTGAGTAGAGTTGTCCTATGTAAGGCTGGACCCTTGCGTGTTTGTAACATATTTTATCTAAAATATGTTTATCATTTATTTTATATGATTGAATAAATATTTATTAATGAAAATGATTTTTCGTTATCTTCTAAGCCTTCTTTATATATATATATATATATATATATATATATATATATATATATATATTGTGGGTGTTGTATGCGGGACTAAGAATAAGTTTGTGAGCGTATGTGGCAAGTACGAGTGTGACATTAGAGATGTTAGTAGCGTAGGAAGTTATTTGGAATAATTAGAAGATTCGATAAAAGCGGGCTTGCTAGCCAGTTATGAAAGAGCAAATAATCTTAAAGCAAAAATTATGAAGGTACAGAGTTTTATACGTGTATCTACAACTAGTATGGCTAAAGAAATCGTTATAAAATCGGTCGAAATTAAAATTTTCTAAAAATTCCAACGGCATATGAAACTTGAAAAGTTTTCTTAATTTTCCGGCCTCGTTTGGTCGGTGTACGTATTTTAGAAAAAAAATGTTTTTTGCAATTAAGGACTAAAAAAATTCAATCGTTAATTATTCGAAAAGTTAAAAACCTATCTTGTTGAAATTTTGTGCACTTATTAAAACTAAGTATTATAAGCAACAATTTCAGAAAATTTCGGGCACTTAGGATTTATTGATTTTGAGATATTAAATGTCGAAAAAATGGCTCTTTTTAATTTTCAAACGTTATTTGCAGATAAACTATAACACTTAGAGACTTTGCTCGAGTCTCTTTTTTTAGGTAATTAGATCAGGAACAAAATTCTTTGTAGGTATATATACCAAAGATGCTCTGGAGAGGCAGAATAGAGCCAAACGTGAAAAAAAGTCATTTTTTTCACAAATTGTTAATTTAAAAAATGAAGCACAACTTTTCCAGAGTACGGATGGAAATTATTGTATTCTATGGCAATGGATGTATAATAATTCATCAAATCATTGCTCTCACCCGAAAAATGCGGGACGAAATGTTCGTAGCGATTTGAGAACTTCTTTAAAAAGTGAAACACTGCGATTGCTAATTTGTGCAAATTCATGGGCAAAAAGTTTATTTAAGTCAGATATTTGTTAAGAAGATTTGTAAACCATAAAATTTTTTGTTTCTGAATTATTTATAATACAATTCTCTATATCGCTTACTACGTTATTTTTCTCTTGTAATTTTTAGGACTGTGAGAGTTGTTTACTATAAATGTATTATTTATCACTATTACTTAAGTTTATTACTTGAATTTGTACTGACGCGCACATTCTGCTAAATTAAAAGATGTGATATGTAATTGCTTTATCCTCAACTTTTTGAATCAATTACATTAATAAACACTATATAATTTAAAATTTATATCGAGCCCATATTTAAGATCTATATCTTATTTGATTATTTTTCGTTTAAAAAGAAACAAGAATATTGTCAAGACCAATATTCTTGAGGACACAATCTTAGTATTGTCTTGACATTCTGAAATAACTCTTGTCTCGACCCTTGTCCTGAAAATTAAGACAAGAAAAGACAATATCGATATTACTCTTGGTATCTCGTGTAGCCCTAGATGGGTGGCAGAAGCAGAATATTATGAGGCTCGCGCGACTTACGTCCGTCCGGCTCGGCAGCCAGGAGCGGAATCGCACTCTATATTCAGTACTTAAGGTGGCTCATCACCCTTGTACTATCTATTTGTGCGACATCAGACTACCACACCTGAAAACATCGAGTAGCAGGCTTGATGTGTATACCTCTGGATACGAAACCGCTTGTTTACGTACTGAGGTTAACTATCGCTCATTGCAAACATGGTCACCTTCTCGATTGAAAATTTTATAATATTGCCTGGTAAACCCTAATATTCTTTATGTTATTTTAAAGCTTACGATTTCTTTTATCTGTACCCAGTTTTTTAATAAGAGTTAAGGTATATTTAGGAAGATATCGGAACATAATTGATCAAAGTGCAATAGTCTCCATGCATATGCATGTTAAACGTAAATGTTCAAGCTACTCGTTTGTTAAAATTTGCCTGGTGATATGGTTTGAAATTTTGAGAGATGATTCGTTTCATGTCGAAGTATAAATTGTCGAAGTTTTAGTCATACTTAAGGTAGTTCAATTTTGTGATGAGCCACCTTAAAAAACGACATTCTCTCTCTCCCTATCTTATTGCAACACGATCCATCTATCTTTTTCTATTTTCTATTTTACGCGTGATGTGATACGACCAATATACGTCTATGTTTTAAACGATCTGTCGGCTAATTGATAGCTGGAGTTGGTTGCCCTTGCGCACTGATTCATTAGTGACAAGAAATTTGTGGACTGCCTATATAGTTGTCGTCAAAAACATCAGTGTGCTCACTACCGCTCTACTTTACATCTCACCTTGTTCAATCCAGTTGGTGAATATTTTTTTGTTTATATTCGAAAGGATTGCTTGCTGTTGCAGACGCACAGCAGAGAGAGAGAGAGAGAGAGAGAGAGAGAGAGAGAGAGAGAGAGGAAGATAATGAGAGAGAGAGAGACAGATGGTTTGATGGTTTTATTTATTAAGCCTTGGGGTACAACCCTATAAGGCTATCAAGAGTTACAATTATAATTCATACATAATACTTGAAATTAAAT
>JAPYYV010019763.1:0-10125 GCA_030522625.1 Copidosoma aretas
CGCCGCGCTATTCGCTGTCGAGTGTACGGCCGGCCGATGGATTTACGAACGAGCCTGCCGATACTCATTCAATGGCCGGACGTTGACACTTTTTTTTCGTTCCCCCCCGAGGCTCCTATTGCGCTCGCTGGTTTACGGCTCGCGCGGGAATATTAGTTTTCGCCTCTGCGTGTGCCTGTGGATACGAGAGCATGATGATGGGCGATCGGGTTGAAAAACGAGCCGTTTCACTTTTGGAGCGTAATATATGGGAGGTCGCGGCTGGGACGTAGCGTCGCGGAACTGGGTCGGAAGGATGGTAAAAACATCTCGATCGCCGAAATCGAAATCTCCGTTCGAGTGCAACCGACTCTGACGCTCGCGATGAATATACGTGCAGCGGATCGAGAGCGAGCTCGGTTTCGAGTACCTAAGTACAGTAGCGAATAAGCCGTACAGCGAACGATTGGCGAACGAGAGGCTGAGCCCGTAATAGCATTGTCATCCGTGTGCCTTCCAACAACGGCGATCCAAACGAACAATCGGCCCGTTCTGAACGGATTACCGGTCCAAATCCGTCATAGCAACAACGAGCTGTATGTATTAATGCGCGTTCCATCTCGAAGCGTTCGCCCAAGGGATATTTACACCCGAGCGCGCGATCACATCGGTATTATCTCTCTATCCGATAAACATTTTTTTAAAAAAACTATGAAAAACTGCGTTATTCGGCAATTTTCGCGACAACAACATGCCCGACTATAGTTTGTGTACTTATACGTGTAATGCTACCGGGGCCCGACTCGTTGATTCCCCGCTCTCGCGCCCACGACTATATAAGCTTCGCTCGTATCATGCGCTTTTCGCGACCCGCGCGGCGGAGCTGACCGAAAGAATTATAGATCACCAAAGGCCGCGCGCAGCTTTGGATGTCGGTGATTTTTTTTTAGTACGTTCGTGTCCGACTGACCGCAGCTGTTGCTCGCGCTCGATTTTTGTCCCAAAGTTGCATTGCCGGCTACTGCTATGGTTCAACCTTTTTTTTTTCTTCCAATTCGTTCTGCAGCCGTACACTTTGCGTGAAATAAGATCTCGCGCAAAGTTACTCCGACACGACATTTGTATCCATACGCACTTTGCAGCCCTGCACGCGAAGACAGGTTTATCCTCGGTGGATTGTACTCACGACCTGCTGCACCGATCATTCAATTAGGATTACGCATCATCGGCAGTTCCATCGTTCGGCGAGGCGTCCTCCTTCCCCCCGCTCGTCGAGAAAATCCAGCCCATGCATGAATATATGTACGAGAGAGGGGGGAGTATACACGGGTCGAGCTTCTTTTCACATTCATCCATCCGTTCCCCGTGTATATACACGCAACACACCCGCCGCAGGGGCATATCATCTCCATCGGTCACTCACGGCTAATCCCATCGTCCCGTGCAACGGTTATAAGTATATACCAGTCCCAACAACGGCGGGAGCGCGAGCCGTCCTCTGATCTCGCCGCTGGCATAATGCCTGTACAGCGACAGCCGGGACTAATGCCCCGTGCCATCGAATCGACGCCGGGAATCAGCTCACTCGCGGGGCTTGTAATATCATACAGGGGGACGATGACAGACGTGTCGCTTTTGCATCTCCGGACGGCTGGTCGTTTTATCACAAGCTGCGGAATCGTACATTGTCCGATAGCTCGTAGAGCGAAAGATGTACAATACCCTGCATGCGCATTGTACCGCAGGACGAGGATCCAACTGCCGCGTTTTTCACGCTCCATTTTTTTTGCTTTGTTTTCCGTCGAACGGCCGAAAGGAGAAGCGCAGCGCGTCAAGGAGGATGAGACGAAGCGCACACACCCCGTGCATGCACCTACTACGATACCTCGCTGTAGTACGTAAAGGCGATGTACAATATACCCTGTGGGCGTCGGTCCCACGCATCTAGGTGGGGTCCCTGCCAGCCTCCTTCGTCACCCCCCCCCCCCCCCCCCTTTTTTTTGTTCCTGCTTTTGTACCCGCTCATTACGCACGGTGTGTACGAGAGCGCGAGGATACATACGCGAGCCAAGGACGGGAGAAGGGGGAGAAGGTGAAAACGCCGCTTTTTCGAGAATATACCCTCTGCAGGAACGAGAAGAGGGAGGGTGCGTGTGTGCACATGTGCATACAGGTACGCGTGTACCCTACAGCGGCACGCACGGTGCCGTAATTGAAAGTTGTTATTGTACAAGTGTCGAGGCAAGTGTGCTTGTATAACTCGTGTATGCGTACGCGTCGTGCAGCGCGCCGCGCAGTGTATGCGCATGGGTACACAGGTATAAGTATTACAGGGGGACGCGCCTGATGCGCGCGCTGTGTGTTTATTATGCATTTTGACGCGAGATGTGCAATGAGTACGCGCGTGCATTGTACTTTTATTCGGCGCTCGGGAATTTTTTATTCGGTTCTCCCCTTTTTTCGTTTTTTTTTTTTTTTTCCTCTCAAGATTTCGTTTTTTTTTTTTTTTTTCGTCTCAAGAATATACGTGCGAGGGGTACGCGAGGGGAGAATTTTTCGCGCGCGCCGGCGTTCGTAATGTGATTGGCTCTGTTGCTGCTGATGGAGAGGGAGTCGCGGCGCAGGCTCATTGTTTCGGTGTGGTGCAACCTGAAAAATGCGCTGGATCGACGATTACGACGGTATGGTGGTGGTTTTTTTTTTCCTCCCTTTGCTTCTCAGTTCTCGCTGCAGTCGTATACAAGGTATATATTATAGGTATCTCGTGGCCTTTAACGGCGCGACGTTGCGTCGCGTGTTTAGTACGGCCGAGAGTTACAGCTGACACCGGTGCTCTAATTGCTGTTATTAATTTGCATTCCCAACCATGAGTAATTTACGACTGATAAGGTTTTTTTTTTTTTTGTGTCCTTTCTTCAGATTCCGCGCTCTGTTATGTTATCCCGGGCGGGGTTCGTGTCGATTGAGCTATTGGAACAAATTACACTTGCAGAGAACGTAATATTATAGTGATGGAATATTTTATCGAGATTTATGGGGAGATTTTTTTCAAAGATTTCTGATACCGATCGCGCTTGACCAATAGGCGTGCGATCGTCAACCGCGGCTTTAGTATTGTATGGATGTGAAATGTTTTTAATTCGTAGATCATTAATCACGTAACGGATCGACAAAGCCGAAGCAATGCAAATTAAAAATTACCTCCGTTAAAGTTTTGACAATCCGACGCGGGTGAGTAAAAATTAATGGCGTTGCTGATCCCTGCAGATGTATTCCTGATGACGGCTCATCGGGACAGCGATTATCATACTGCGTCAACAGAACTTCCTCGAAGCTTTATTATTTCCTTTGTGAATTGCAACCCTTATACTTGCTCATGAAAAAGGATCCTATAAACGTAACTTCTTCTTCGTGTGACGCTTGATTTACTCCCAGTCTCTACGATTAGGATACGATGAACAAAAAAACACGTTGTAATATCAAGTTACTTTTAAGTTCAATACTCCACAGTAAGTACACAACTTTTAACAGACGTAGCCTACATATTTACACTAACTTGTCAATAAAAATCAAGCGCGAATTTTTTTATAGAATTATACAGTCTTGCAGTACTTAGTCATCCGATCCGATTTTCAAGAATATAAGCTGCAGCTTCAGACCAGTTCATCAGCTCTGTAGAAATGTGTATTTCTCGGAGTGTGAAACATAATTTTTAGGTGAGCGGAAAAATAAATATTTTTCTTCATGATTCTACAGGATAAGAAATAAAATTGATCGGTGTACATCTAAACTCATAAATAAAACATTCAGCTCAAAGGATCGAGTGTACATAAACACCAACGATATTCTCTTTACGACCCATGTCATTTCGTAAACGTAACACTTTAGACTCTATTTATATGTACGTAATAAAAAAATGTTAAAAATATGTCTGAAAGAATCTTCAAGAGTAATAAAACTTTAAGTACTGTTGACTTTATTCAAATCGAAATAACTCTGGAGAATCTCTTCACGAGAATACATTTCATGAAATAGCTTTTGAAGTTTCACTTATGTCGGGTCTCTTCCCCCGGGGCCAATATTTGTTTTATGCATACGTGTAGGATAGTATGTAAAAAAGTTTTACCATCAAAGATTAAAGAAAATGTCAACTATACTCGACTCCTTCTGGATTTGTTTCTATTGAATACAATTTCCATCCATAGCAGCAGTAAACTTTCTTTATTTGAGCAATGACCAAAAATGGAGTTGAAAAAATATACGAAAGTTACGAAAATGAAAGTTAACATCGCAACATGTACCACTATAAGAAGTGTGTATTAATAAGGCATTGTACTTGTTATGCATTTAAGAAATAAACGTCTTGATGCATTCATGAAATTAAAGTCTCGCGTATCATGTCAAACAAAACAAAACGAAAGGAGTAAACCTTCATCAAGTGAAACTCATGACGTACAAAAGACAGTAAAGAAGAGAAGGCGTTGAAAGGAAAACGTATTTTATATCGTTCCCCATTAGTGTACATACTCTCCTCCGGCGTGCATTTTTTTTTTATTATCAAATGTTGAACATTTTTATTAAAAATTAGCTGAGATAATATTTTTCGCTGGACGTATTCTCAATCACGAAATTTTTAGTCGTACTATTCACAAAATTAAAATTCAATAGACCTAAAAAGGGTTTTTTTAAGAGGGAAAAAAAAGATTATTTATGAAAAGAGCGTGTTTTTACACGCATTCCCGGTAAAATCAAAGACTCCGAAGGATCGAACTCGACTCGCTGAACGTGTATAGGCACATAACAGCTCCGGACGAGCGTGCATGCAAATTGCCGGCCGCGGTGGATGTCGCCGAACTTTATTAAGCGCGGGTGGGAGAGAGAAAGAGAGATGATACCCCACCTCAGGAGCCGACGCGGCCCACCCTGGAAGTTTCGAATGCACCGCAAAATAAGGAAGGACGCTCGGCTTCGTTTAATTGCATCTATACATATATACATGTATGTATACGCTGTCGAAGTATTGACGACGATGGTAATCGAACTGCGCGAGTAAATGTACACATTTATACACTGTGAATGTTTTAAACATATGTACATTTTAATAGTATACCACAACAACGTAAAAACATTTTTGTTGGCGTAATTAATGTGAAACTCTGTAGAAACTTTTTTCAAACAGAAGATAATCGAATTCCATCCCAATGCCCTGCTGTATGTTAAAACGAGTGCACTATGATTATTTCGGAAAAAATTACTGCATAAGATATTGTGAACTATTTTTTTGCCGAAAGTTTTGCAACGTATGTTTCCACACAGTCTGCATCTTCCCCTCCCTCTGAATCTAATCAACAAAGGGTGTATTATAATCTCCCGCGGCTCGTCCGACCACCACAATATAAGCCGCAGCTGTATCTGGGCGCGCAGCAATCGGCATGAAAAAAGCCGCACGGGATCCGCGCAAGCGATAACGCAGGGCGCGCGTGCCCTGCCTCGCCCGTGCAATATATTCTGCGCGCAGTATTTTTTAACTCGGCTGTTTTCGCACCCAATCCTCTGATACGCGGGATCGCCCACGTGACCCTTTGTACCTGGACGCGTCGTACGGGCTCGCAACGAGTTTTTTTCGAGCCGAATCGGCTGAGCAGAAGAGATTTATCCGAGCGCGCGGGTTGTGCTCCTTTTTTTCTTCTTATTCTGGGCGTAAGCTGATGCAAGATACGCGGAGACGTGAGTTTTGGCGAAAGAGGCGATTGCATATGTATATGGCTTCCGCTCGAGCCTGAACTTCTGTAGCTTGTTTGTCGAAATACGCAATGTCTCCATAAAGTTATACTCGTACAAAAACCATGAAGTGAATTTCATTTATCGTTCAAAGTTGTAAGATAAAATATATTATTTCAGGCGTGACGTTATCGCAGGAAATCTGAAATTTAGCAGACATGCCTCGATTTGTTCGAGCAGTATCAAGAGATGGAAGAAAGTGAAAAAATTGTGAAACTTGCGCAACACTGATTTATAGCATATTTGACTCGTACTCTCTGGATACGAAGCAGTAAATTCAAAAATATTTACGGGCATACCCGCTCAAATCGTGTAATCAATGATGAGTAAAATTTTAATCTCCACCTTTAATTTGTTCTTGTCACCAACATTCTTGAATTTTCATCAATAGCCTACTGTTGAAGAGTTGTCATTACTGCGCTTGTTCTCATACCAAATTGCTTCACGACAACAATTCATTTACTTGGACAAGATTCAGATACTCAATCTACTAAAATTTAAAGAAAGTTGAAGCGAATAAATTAAGCATGATACAATAAGTATCTACAGAACCGTGCAAACGGAACTTTCAAGTTTCACGCAAGAAGCAAAAAGCATAAACAAACTTTTGTAACCACCACAGGATATTTATACCATCAAGTATACGGTAGCTTAAGTACAACAATGCTGCGTTCGTCTTCATTTGCTTTTAAATTGAAGATGATCAGAAATTCACACCATAATGGGCGTACTTTTGTTACAACTTTTGCAGAGAAAAGGAGGAAAGGAGGAGGAGGGCTTAACGTCACGGATAATTTGTAGACGCATACATATATACACGCCGGATGTGTTGCACCTTCTCGCTTTATTCCCTCCGCCTCCTTATTCTTTTCTCTCTTGCATCTTCACGTGGGTGGCTAACTTCCAGACTTCTCTCGGGACTCTCCTCATCTCCTTCTCTCCAACGATGTGTGTTTATGTACACGTATGTATACGTAGGCAAAACTGCTCCTTTGCCCCCTCTTTTCCTTTTAGCTGTTTTTCTTCCTTATATGCGCGTTATATAATTGCATGGGTGATATTTCGTGGATTCTTTGTCGTCCGTCTTTCGTGGAATTCGTAAACGTTGTGCGCAAATATGGTCGGCTTTTACTCCAATTTTTATTCAATATAATTGTTTTTCAAGATGCAAACATCATGGTGCAAGTATTTTTTTGTCCCAAAGGTCGAAATCTGAAGCGCACGAATCAATTTTCTTTTGGCGAAATATTGCTTGACAATTTAATTGATCGAATTTCACGAACGCTTCACACACCTTGTTCGGAATGTATTTTCACCGCTAGCACAAAACAAACACTTCGATGTTAAAAAAGTTCAAGACTTGCAGCGGCTTATAGGAATCTCGAAAGCTTAAACTGGTTAGCCAACGCGTAGCATATTCAATTTAAACGAAGTGCGTGACTATGCGAGAGCCTGTTCGGAAGTTGGCAAGCATGAAATCAGTTCTTGCAACAAAACTGTACACCAAGTTTCGGCAGAACAACCACCGAGGAGGGGCAAAACCTGCGATCTAGTTTGTTCAGTTGCGCCCGCTTGATTTATTCGTCGGTATATCATAGTATTATGTTTCAGAAAAATAATTATGCTTCAGTGCATTACTCATAGTATTATGTTTTAGAAAAATTGTTATAAAACCGGTGCATCAGTCAAGCATTTTCTAATAAAATACAACACCGGAATATAGTTTTTCATTGTCAACAGTCGCAAACCGTATTGATATCCCCTTGTACCTTGTCTCATCAATTAAGACGGTCAAAGCTCGTGTATGTACGAAAGGAATGTCACCTGTACCACCGCGAGATGTGCGTCGTCCGTGATCTGATGCAGCGATACGTCAGAATTCCTCCTCCTCTCGCCCGCGTTTAAACGCTTGGAGATATCACACATACCTACATCCTGATCGTCGTCGTCGTTATATCCACAGCGCGCTGATTGTGATTTGCGACGACGCATATGGTAATGGAGAGAGTCGCTCCTTTTCTTTTTTTTCTCCCTCCTGCACAAACCAAATGTGCTCCCGACGTTAGTGATAAACCTGTCCTAGGCAGGCGAAATTCTCGAAAGAAAGAGACCCCGCGACCGCGAGGTGTTATAAATATCGTCGGTTGCTTTGCTGCTGTGGTGGAGTCGGACGGGAATGGAAATTGTGGACCTATAAGTTTCGCATCTGTTGGTTTTCAGGTGACGCGGGGGAAAACTATGACGGCTTGTTCACTGCTCGTTCTGGGTACATAGGCACATATTATTCTCAGATGCGAGATCCCAATGCGTTTGCGGATTCGCGGAAGATATCAGAAAAAAAGTAGAATTTTGGCTTGACGAACTTGCGAGGAATCGTTGACCTACTCGTTAAAAAGTTTCGAACTCGAGTGAAACGAAAAAGGTTGATACGCACTCGCGGCGCTTCTAAAAAGGCGTGGCGCGGGGGAGCTGAATTATCGCCCCACAACTGCGATCATTCAGGCCAGTTGAGTTATCGCGCGCTCAATGATAGCATCGTTTTTCTTAATTTGTGCATTTTACGCAATCCAAGAGCACCCACCCCCCCGAGCTCGAAACGACTGCGCAATTATGAGCATGGACCTCCCGAAAAAGTGTTTGGGATGTGAATGAAGACCGCGCGATTTAATTAATGCGCGGTGCAAAATAAGCTCTCCTCCATACCGTCCGAATTGAAGATGTAATCGCACAAATCTCGCAATGCACATCGAGGACCTCGCATTTCAGCCCACGGTGGGCGGCTTTGATTACTCATAACGTTTCACGTGGACACATTTTTCACACGCGAGTGATTTTACAACTGCAGCAGAGTAAGTAGCGCCAAAACGGCTCGAAACGAGTAATTTTTGAATGCTTTAAAAATACCAATCCAAATGTCTTTCAAAATCAAACGCATCGTCGGGAGGAATATACTTATAATGTAGCTGGCAGTAAAATTTATTTTCGCGCGAAAGCCAGCGAGGAAGTTTCAAAGTGGGTATACGTGTACACGTGTAACAATAAATCACCCACTCGGCGCATGAATGCAGGCAGAATCTAATGAGTATTGTTCTCGGAAAGCCATTGTCCCATGCCCACGTACATAATATTCCCTCTGCTATTGTATGGGAAGCGCACCGCGGTGCATCATCATCATCATCATCATCATATCGCGATATCGAATTCGCTCGGGGCTCAACCTCCGAATCGCGACTCGTTCAAAATGAACTTGCCATCATTTGTATACACTGCAGCTGACGAGTCGTCGGAAATACTTTGCAAACTCGAATGAATCAATCCTCCGTACAATGCACACCCCCGCGAACGCGAGAATTTCCGATCAAAATAGCAAAGAAGAAAAACTCGCACTTTTCGCTCGGGCGCTCCGGCAATCGTAAAAAAAAGCCAACCTCGAGTTATGCGCCTCGTATAATTACAGCAGCGGCAGCAGCATTGTCGAAGTCTTTAGCGCTGATGCTCGAGCCGTTCCGTCAGGAGCCGCGTACAATCTCATCCCTCATACAACAAACGCTCCCTACCAAGTGTACTCCCGCACTCTCTCTCTCTCAACTCCCCCGTGTTTTCCTCGTCTTCCGCCTCTGTAGCCGCTCTATGTCTGCTACATATAGTGCTGCTACCCGTATAGGGTATGTTTACACAACACTCGCGCCCAGAGCTCTATAGCCCCCCCATCCCCCGGGTTTGACTAACACTCAAGAAAATCGTATTATCCGACTCCCGCTCCTCCGACGAGACCGCCTCCTCCTCCGCTTCTCTCCTATACGTAATACCTTCCGCGATGATGAATCTTCACGCGGGCGAGCGCGCGTATGTGTATGCAGGATCCGACAACCTGCAGGGTATATATATGCAGCCCATTTTCCACCTCGCACTTTGGAGAGTCCTTCTGCCGAAAGTCATTATAATGCCTTTCATTCTATAGTCCTCCATTGAAAAAAAAGGTCCTACATCGCACCTGTGTATAACAATGAAATACATTATATAGTATTATTTGATTTTACATGTTCGTCGGGTGTACGTTATTTTGGAAATAAGTGTTACATGTTTTACGGATCTTCTGTTATTGTATTAAATTGTTTCAAACACATTTTGTTCATCACCTTCATAAATCCGCACACCCGCGATGTTCACTCATGATGTGAGATAGTGTCTCGATCAGCGCAAGATCGCGTGAATTCTAATAGTACATTACGCCACTAGGGCAGAAAGTAAAAAATTGAGCGCCCAAAGGGCGCGCTTGTTTTACTTTTGTGCCCGAGTCTCGTATATTATTTTTCCACCTTCTAACCTCAAAATAGCACCTTCGCCGCTTGATTTTGGCTCTTA
>JAPYYV010019764.1:0-16639 GCA_030522625.1 Copidosoma aretas
ATGTGTGCGGAAAAAAAAAAAATCGGCGACGGCTTTTTGAACCCTCCGGTCGTCTTGCGGATTATACAGCCGCGCGCGCTGATATTAATGACGACGATGACCGTGAACAAAAAAAAAAAAAAAAAAAATATGCAATAAACACGAAATAAAAGCCAGGACAATGGTATGTATAATACGGAGAGACCCCATCGTTCCACTCCCCCGGCGCTCCCTTGGAAATTAGGCGAACAGCTGTGTGCCGCTGCCGGCTTATTATAAAATCATTAGAGAGCCGAGCCCGCGATTTTATTATACCATACACGCTATACGTATACTCATGCGCGTATAATCCACGAGTTTAGGCTTGAAGAGCATGTGTACTTTGCCCTCCAAACTTCTTCAATGGATGCATCCGCAGCGGTGCGCCCTCTGGTCATTAGAACGATTATGCGCGATGTGATTACGGTGGTCGATCGAAACGGTGGCACTTAATTTTTCATACCCGATGCAGTGTATTTTTGCGAATTTGCCAAAGTATAGTACGTATCTCTGTACGTATGTAGTATGCGCGCACCGAGCCGATGTTTTAATAACATTTTTTTTCGGACGAATATTGAGTCGCGCAAGAACAACCGTGCTCGTATACACACGAGCAAGCGCGCGAGCACAATTCTGTACGTTTACGAGCCGCGTCGCGAGCGAGTACGCCAGGGCGAAAGAAACATCGGGGAGAGGGAGCAGAGCCGCTGCAGCTGCGAAATCTGCGCGGCCGGCTGGACTTTATGGCGCTGTTTTCCGCGTCCGTACCGGCGCATCTCATTCACCGTATCGCCATAAAACGGGGCTGCAGCAGCGGTATTAGTCCCTCGCGCGCGCCGCCTCGGCATCGAAACCCACGTACACCCACGTACAGCGTTAGATTGCATAATTATGGCGCGGGGCCAGGGGGGAAGGACGATAGGTAAAAAACACGAGAAAGACAAAAGGCGCAAGAAGATCTCTCGCTCGGGGGGGGGGGGGGGCCTTTTTATATATTTGGGCGAGGGCGGGCGACCGTACTTAAATTTTTCCGGGCCACGATGCCGCTGCGTGGATTTGTGCGCGCTTCGCGCTCGCATGCCGCGCTCGCATTAATCCTCGTGCATAATATAATATTGCAAGCGCGTAAATACGCTAAACGTATATTACACGTGTATGTGCAGAGCACCGATAGTATATAGGCATACCGAGGTATACGGGCGGTGAACCTGCTGGGGCCGAATTTTTAATCATCGAAGGAGGGAATTTATCGTTTATTATTTGCGCGATGGGATATTTATCGGCGCGCGAGGATTTATCGGGAGCGCCGCTGAGATTTATAACGCGGCGCGCGGAGCGGAGGAGTATAAGGGCCTCCCTCGGCGCTGCAGAAATTGGGGCCCCCGTACGATCGGAATTGAGGGATCGCGGGCGTGACGCATACGATACACATATGCAGAGTCGGTCGCGGAGATGTTGATGATGATGATATTGTTATTATATAGAGGAGTAGATATTATTATGTATTGTTGTTGTTGTTGTTGTTGTTGTTGTTGTTCGCGCCCGGTAATGCGAGTCGTGGTGCGCGCTCTCCTCCTTCCCTTTGCTCATCGCCACTGTAACATGTACAACAAGCATACACCAATCAGCATCAGGGATAATCAAATATTGTTGTTTTTTCTTCCATTATGTATTATTCATTTTATGTTTCATATTATTATTATTATTATTATTATTATTATTAAGTTAAAATAAAAATGTGGTGATGAAAAAATAAAAAACCGTTAAAAAAGCCAATTACCGCACAAGTCACGTTTTTCATACGACGGGCACTCGTCGAGCAAGATAGTGGAGATAAAAAAGAAAACTCCATAGATAAGACATCTCTCTCTCTCTCTGGGGGCACATTTTTTACTTTTTGGTGCATTATAACGAATGTATTAAGAGCAGCCAAAGGGGGTGGAAGCCTATAACGCGGTACTTATAGGCACGGAATATACATGTACAAAGTAAGTATATATTATAAGATAAGGGGATAGGTGGGGCAGGTGGGACGCTCGATGACCCGATCCACAGTACACCCGTGGTACCAATATACGTATATTATTCATACACACACCCTGCAGTGCCTGCGCCTATATACTTATATACGCGAGGAGGAAGTGTCACTCCAAAAGCAAGAACCGGCGGCGCGTAAAAGTAAAAAAACGAGGGTAGAGGGGGGGAGAGTGAAAACAGTCACCGATCCACCCTCCCCGACTGACCTGACAGTCCCGACTTTTTTTCGAACAGGGAGATACAGGTAATTTTCTTTTTCCTGCAGTTTTGTCGTTATTTTTTTTTTTTTTCGGAAGCACGGTTCTACCTATACCTTGCCCTTGGGGCTCTTTGTTTGCTTTTTGAATCTAAAACTAAGTAAAAATCGATGTATGCGCGAGCTTGGAAAATATTCCTGCGTCATGAATTTTTATCAATAAAGGTGAAAACTAGGAATTAAATAAAATATTTGTACACGCGTATTTATAAGATACATATATGAATACAAATAATTACTACAGTTTCCAACGAACGATCATTCGAAAGAAAAGGTTTTCTAGCCAAGCTGCAGCGCCACACGCGCGTTTTCGAAGCACAAAAGCGTATAAGTATATAAACATGAGACGAGAGGAGGTGAGCACCGTGTCGCGACCTTTTTTCATTTTCCTCCGACCGATCGGCCCTGAGCTTGTTCGGATCGTCGAGAAAATACAACCGTTTTCCTGCGTCCGCTCGAAACAGAGCCAAGGCAGCGCAGAGGAACGCGTTGCACGAAAAACACATCCTTTTGCAATAGCTGTACGCAAGTGCTTGAACATAATATGATGACATTTTTGTATAATATACGATAACGAGCTCGGGACGTTTCACGGAAACACTCGAGCCTCGCCTTGCCGTATATGCGTTGATCATTTTTTGTTTTCCCCCCCAAAGGTGTATACATATAGATACAGCCCCCCCGAAGATGAGTCTCGCATTTTTCCGCGTACCCTTATATTGTCTGGCAGGTATAGTATGTGTATATAAGTAAATGAGTAAGTGAATGCCGGTTAATTGAGCGATTATCCCAGCGCCCGAGTGCGCGGCACCGCGATGTATACAACGCCCATAATACACATCGAAGGATGATTAATGGACTGGACGAAAGTGAAAGAGAGAGAGAGAGAGAGAGAGAGAGGACGTTGGACGGGTGGGAGAGGCACGTGGCTCCGCTGCAGCAGGGCTGGTTTGTTATTCCGAGTCATCGACAGCCCGCGCGCGCGGGGGGGATAATCAATTCTTTCGAAGCTATCTGTTTTTTTTTTTTTTTTTTTTTTTCTTTTTCTCTTTTTTTTTCTTTTTTCTTTTTCTTCCCTGATGTATACATTGTACACGAGGTTCCCGCGCGTTAAATAGCGACACGCGCGACCGGGGCCCGGCCTTTGTGTGCCAAAGGCTTTTTTTTTGTGTGCGGGCTTGCTCGCTTGTCAGAGGGTTGTTAGCGCGCCCGCGCCCCTGCCTTTTTTTCCTTCTCACGTATTCCCCCTGGGCGTGCGATGATCGGAGGATTTCTTTTTTTTTCCGGGTTCATTGATTGAGCCGCGCCGAGGAATCTCGGTTGCGGCGAGGGTGCCGCCGTTGGATCGCGCCGTCGGTACATACCGATTTGGTCGGGGTGCAGAGATTGATTTTCATCAGTCCGCCTGATGTTTGGGTTGTTTTTTTTTTCGTTTTTTTCGCAGTACTTTCGCGTTTTTCGCAAGGATTCGAAGCTCGAAGAACCGAAACGTCCGAATTTGCCAACGACAATTTTATGATCATCGCGTCCGGAGCTGCGATCCGCATATGCATCAGCTTTGTGATAATTACCACGTGATACGTTGTACAACGAATAAGTAAAAATTTTAAAAAAATTTAAAAAACACATCGAACTCCGAGTCAAGTCAGCCCTGCAGAGAGGAAGCAAGCCGGGCGCGACGGACCCACACAGAGTCAGGCCCGCCCTATCCCTGTAGCAGACGGCGATACGAATCTTCTCGTTATACGCGAGGCTTATATAATATATAAGTAAGTCGGTATACTTGTATAGCAACGTGCATGCTTTTCTGTATGTATGTACCGTATATACATACACACACACATGTGGCGATGAACAGCTGACTGTCGAGAAAAAAAAAAGTGAGATAAAGATAGAGGCGTGCTCATTCATATATATACATGTATAGATTGCGTTGTATGAAAAATATGTGTTACTTATCGTACTTTTATAACGTGTATACTACTTATAATAAACGCGTTGCCAATTGCAGCAGAGCGCATGTCGCGCAATTAGCCGCGGATAATCGACAGTTTCGCAGCTTGCGGTGGTGCATCAGGCGATCGACACCACCCCCCCCCCCCCCCCCCCGACCCCCACCACACCCCCCCCCCCCCCCCCCCCCCCCCCAATTATAACTCTCCTCGTGTACTAAGGTACGTGCAACAATCGAGGTTCGTTCCTTCTAATTTCTTTTTTTTTCTTCTTCGATCTGTGCGCTCGTACAACGGTTTCGACCGCCGAACGTTCGAATCAAAAGCGTACACAAGTTCTGATGACGATCGTTAAGTTTGTCGTTGTTGTTCATACGCACACGTTTTATATTATCTTCAACGCCTGCGGTAGTATCCGCATAACCCCATGATTTATCAAGTCGAAAAAGCAACGGCGATCGGCGAGCGCGCGATAACCCGCGCCAACTTACACAGCGAGAGCTCAAAACAAAATTAATCCACCGGCGAACCCTTGCGCGCGGGTTGTACGCCGCAGCGGACAGATTTCACGCGCGTCTTATTAAGCACCCGCGTAAGTATACGCGCGTGTAGAGAGAGATGCGTATAGAGAGCGCAGCGCTAACAAGAACGAATCGCCGCGATTTTTCGGCCAATCTGCGTCTCGAGGGGGTGCGACAAGTGCGCGCGCGTGCGTATTGTACTAATGGCAGGCAGCAGCGAGCGCGGGCGTCCGTCGGCTGGAAATAATAATTTCGGCGCTCGGGGGGGGGGGTTCGAAGCGGGGCGCGGCGAATATAAATCGGCGGTTTTTTTTCCAACGGCCGCGGCGCGGGGGAGCGCGAGCCGCTATTAATCTCGCGGTTAGTTTGTTAGCGGCGGCGAGAGCCCGGGACGATAAATAAGGAGGGGGGAGGGGTTGCGCGGAGAGGATTATGTTCTCTTCCTCGTGCGCCGCGGTGCTAATTGTTATTTACGAGGAGTTGAAAGACGCGGCGCGGTCGTGCCACCACGGCTCTATCGCGGGCAAAGTTGATCCGCGGAGCGAGACAAAAAAGGTGTATTCGTGTATAGATTGGGTGTGCGAAGGGGGACTGCATCAGTTATGATCCACTCCGTGTGTGTACATGATACGTGGCACCTTGCCGAGTCGTCTGCCCGGATGGATGGATGGTTGGTAATCCACTTACGTGCAGGAGAGCTTGGGAGAAGACGACGATGGTGTCCGGTGTCATCTGTGTATAAATATAGCAGGTGGGCCCGGGGCATCGAGTTACCGCTTGCCCGCGGAGGCATATAACGTGTATATTGTAATGATCTCCCGCGCGAACGAGCGTGGAAAGAGCACAGCCGAGCTTTTCGCGGATACTGCGTGATAACATGTCCCCCGCACCTACGTAATAAGGACGACACCTTGTCGTTATTATTTTTAAATCATCTCGATCGCTTTTTTTCTTCTCGTTCTTTCATAAGCCGATTCCGCCTGTCTGCAGGTATCGATCGACTGCTGCGCAGTATTATATCATCGGATCGGTTTTATCATACGCGCGAAGAAACGGTTTTTTTTTCTCCTTTTTTTATTCCGATCGTGCGGTTCTGGAGGGGGAGCGTCTTGACAGATGTTTGCACTGTGCTTTGCTTTTCAAAGGATGCACTTATAGGGCGAGGATATTATTATTTTTTTTGTTTTGCTGAAATATAGCATGGTAATGAGGCTTACTTGTTTCATTCATCGTACTGTAATATTTCCTACAGAGAGGTTTCCGATTCATAAATAACGCTGATGTGCCGAGCAGGCCAATTTGGTGATTGCCCTGAGTATACATATAACATGGATATGCTCTGTAGACCCATAAATCGGTACTAAGGAACTACTCAGGTAATAAGAAACGTGAAAATTTCCTTCGATGATGATGATCGAATTGGCCGGGGTAGGGGTGAAATATGTACTGCTCAACACTCGTATCGATTTTAATTCGAAAGCTCTGACCAGCAAGACGTATGAAAAAAAAGCGCGAAAGAAGTATCCCACTTTCGAAGGTCCCACACTTCCATCCATCAAAGTCTCCGAGGAAGGAGACTCTCCCTCGCGATAATAATTTCGCGATCGATGCAAAATATACATATACAGGGATTATACTTATTGTATGTGTTACGTGTGCAGTGTGCGGGACTGCGGGGGTCAAATGTACCAACAACACACGTATAATTGGCCAGCCCCGCTTAGCAGTACAGTACAGGTATATATAGATTCAATGCAGTAGTAATATTATGGTAGCGGTTCTGCTGGATGTCTGTCCATATAGGATAGGATAAGCACATACGCACGTACACCTAAAGGTATAGGTACCCTATGTGCCTGTGTATATGTTATAAAAGCGTTGCGTATATATATGCTAATGCTGTCCCGGGGTATAGAGGCTACGCTGTATTTATGTACAATATAAGGGAAAGAAAGAGCGTCGATATCCCGACCAGATAAACAAAGCAATTATAGCGAAAAAGGGTGGGATACACCACAGTGGTATAATACGCACCACCTACCGTACCCTATACCTACCGTTTTATAACATGTATCCACCTATATACATGCACACACGACCCGCGTCGCGCCTACGCGCAAGTTTTATAACAAGCTGGTTGTCTCTCCGCGGGATCTAGTTTCATTGGACGAAGAAAAATGTTTGATACGGATTCGCATCACTTCTTTCGGGGCGTGAGAATTTTGTTTTTCGGAATATAAGTACACGTATGTATTCTGTATTTCTATTTTACTATTTACTTATAATCCATCACCTTCATTACTCAAGCGCGCGCTTTAACTAATAATAAAGCACAAGTTACAGCTGTTTCATTCGACGTGATGATATAGTGTGAAGCCCATAAGCGCGTGCAGAGGTATACGTTCATACGCGCGTGCAATATTAACAACTTTATTGGCGACCATAGGTATATTTTCCCCCTCCCCGCGCAAACTTTGTTGTTCACTCTGTTGAGTATGGTTATACTTACCTGGAGGAGAGTGGCGTGATCGTGGTCCCGTGATATGGACATTAGTGGTTATAAATTATACCTATAACGAAGCGTCTCCTTCTCGATTGCAATTTCGCAGCTCTACACTCCCTTTCATCGCGATCACAATGTTGTATACACATACCCATGTACACACACTGTCTCTATGCATAAATATACCCGTACGTTTGTTGACATATTCTCTCAGGCCACACAATTGTACGGGGTAAAAATATTCCTCTCTCTTTACTCCGATCACACCTTGGCACACCGCTGGCTTGATTTGACCTTTCGTTATTTCCACAACTTCATTCCACAGTTCGGAGACGACGTAAACCGGTACACATCACGGAGAGAACGAAAAAAAAAACCGAGCACTCTATCATCCGGGCGTCTCGAAAAAACCCGAGGCCCGCCCCCGCCGCGGGGGGGAGGCAGGGGGGGGGGGGGGGGGGGGAGGGGTGAAAAAAAAATATCGAACTCCAGCCGACTCGGAGCACGAGAGGGCACGCGTGAATATCAAGGAGAAAAGGTACGAGGCGCGGAAACCGAGATTTCTATTACTTATCATCCATGCCTCGGGCAAAACGGCCAGCTCAGCGTGACGCCGAGGAAAGGAACGAGTGAGCCCTGTATATATGCATACACATCATATCGGCACCGCACCACCGGCGCTCCGCTCCTCGGAAAAGCGGAAAAGGAGTTGCTGCCGGGGCGATTCGTAACGAGGGGGCGAGAGGGAGGAGGAGCAGCTGCCGCCGCCGCGCGTATATAATACACATACAGCTAATCATTTTTAACGCTCGCGGGGCGAGTCCCTGTGGCCGTCCCTCCTGTCCGTACTCGAGACTCCCCCCCGATGCGTATATATGCTGCAGTATGCACCCACGATGGGCCGCTGAAAATCGAATCTGTCAGACGATATTTGCCCCTGATGCAGTCCATAGGTATATACCACCACCGTTTCGACGTCGATGAATTATTTCGTCAGTCGCTGGTAATTGATGGCATGTGTATTATGAATACGTATACTTCGTCGTGCAACGGATATCTAGTGAGTGTGCTGCTATACTGTAGTATCGTCGATCTTCGCGGCTGGTTTTCATTTTCGCACTTTCGTTGACAGATGAAATATACAGGGGCACAACAAGATGCAACGTACATGTACCCGCTCTATTATAACGAAGATATGAGTGGGCCTCGTTATTTCAAACGCAGACCTGCAGTGAGAAAGAGAGATCGGCTGATGTCTGCGCGCAGGATTAGTGGAAAGCGGGGAAGAAGAGAAGATGTATATAGGTGTGTGTATCTTTTATCGGACTCGCTTGTTTGATCCGAGAGACTCTGAAATGTGGAGTTTGGTCGACAAGAACAGTTTTTTAACGAAACAGTAACGAGCGATCGGGGAGAAATCGGTAGTGCTTGCTCCATTATTATGGGAGTAACATAAATAGCGTCGTATAAAGAGAAGGAAGATCGAATCAGCGGTGCTTCATAACGCGGACAGTGTATGCGATAACATTCCTTGGTCCGTGCGTGCATCATCAAACCATGTATAATCGATTATTTTGGCAGTTAACTGTTTCGAGAAAATCATGGGGTAACTGTAATTCACAACCAGACATATTATCTTGCTCTCGTGTTTAATCTATTTTTTTTTTTTTAATTTCCCTCTTAGCCATAAACTTATAAAAATATTATTATTATTATTATTATCTTGTGCGTTTTCTGTTGTATAAAATTAGAAAGCTAAGTGATTAGTTGGTTGCATATTTGAGTCGGTTATATAGAGTTACATTTTTTATAATGTGCAGATATTATAACACCGTAATACAGTGTACATGTATACACATGGTTTAAGTAAAAAGAAAAAAAAGTGATCTGCAGTAACTGAATCAGTAGAAAATGTTATTATTCATTGGTGTTTATTCGTTTGTATATCATACGCATGCGGGCCGGAGGTCTCTGTTTTACTTAGTTTACTCACGCAAGTGATAGGTACCTGTGTAAGAGAGACCGAGATTTGAAGCTTTGTTCGGTACATCTGGAGAATTCCGTCACAGTATACCCATCCCTTTTTGCCAATCGAACTACGAGGACTGACGCGTGTTAAACATTACGTTTCCAATGCAATAGCTACTACAAATATGTTTGTGGGTAATGATTTTTTGAAATCTTTACAAGAAAAAAAAAGTAAAGAATGTCCTAGATAGCATGTGCGCGTATAATAGTAAAACATTCTTATAAACTTCCATCCGTATCAAGCGTTTATGGTTTTTCTTACCATGGGCCTAAAGTGCAGCAGAGTCTTTTCGCCCTAAGGCCACACTTTGGGCCCGAAAATTTTTTTCTGCCCCAGGGCGCAAAGTATTTTCTTGGGCCCAAAGTGTGCCCACGGGCGCAAAGTGCTCGGCAAGAAAAATAATATACGAGACTCGGGCACAAAAGTAAAACAAGCGCGCCTTTCGGGCACTCAATTTTTTACTTTCTGCCTTAGTGGCGTAATGTACTATTACACCTTTTCCTGATCATAAGAAACTGGTAATTCCTGAACGCGTAGAGAGGAGAAAATACCATTTTCAAGCAAGGGGTAGTGCAAAAACGTTTCGTTCAACAGTGGTACTAAAAAAAAAAAAAAAATTCAGAACCATCCATATTAAAATTGACCAAAGAAATCCCGTGCGATGACTGATTACACTGTAATTGTTAAGTATACACCGCACGTGTATGGGCGGCGGACATTTTTGCCAAAAAAACGTATACTTGGCTCGTATGTGGGCAAGCCAGCAAGGCAAAGAGAACACATTTATATACCTATGGGACACGTTATCTAGCTATCTAATTTTTTGTCCGTAAAAGTACACACCGAGAGACAGTTGGAGGCGTAGACACCACGGACAGACGGACTCGTCGGTAAGAGTTATTAGCCGTATATATATACATGGTATAAGTGCACTCGGGCGAGGAAGCAATCAGTAACTCCGAGGGGAGAGAATAGGAGAGAGAGAGAGAGAGAGAGAGAGAGAGAGAGAGAGAGAGAGGGAGTGAATGAGTGAGCAGAAGAGACCAGGTGGTGCCCACCACATGACGCGCACAGAGAGGGAGAGGAGCCAGAGGGGGTCGAAAGCCTCCCTTGCCTTGTACTTGTATATACCTGGTGGCCAGCTAATTAATTCCCCTCTGCCCCCCGCTTCCGCAGCCCTGTTCCAACGGAAACTAGCCGACCAGCGCGGCAATGCTCCCTCGCTCTCTCTACGCTGTACAACAGCAACCCCCACGCGCGCGTGAGTATCTCTCTGTAAATTTATTTCCGTTTTTTGTATTTACTTTCTGTATCTTTTTGAAACCATCATCCGCGTGAAATTGGGAAACCATACACTTTCGAGAGATATGAAAAATAAGTGGAAACACGTCGACGGTTTCCTCTGCTACAGATCTATTATGATATTTGCTCGCGGTTTGGAGAGTACCTATTATATGTATAATTTATGAAACAATATTTTGTAAAAACGCGCGGTTGATTAGAAAAGCGAGATGGAATACACCGCTGCTGCTGACACCAGGCCGGGCCGGGTCAGGGCCGGTTCGCGTCCAAACTGAGTTCGTCCCCCCCCTGGCTTCCTCTTCGTGCAGCTCGATTCGCAGGGAGGTTTTTCGAGGCAATTAGCTGCATTATATATACGATGCCACTCGTGCACGTGCAGGAGCGTATTATATTATCCGCGGTGGGCCGGGCCGTTGCAGACGGGCGAACAGCTGATGCGAGTGTACAACAGGCATGTGTATACAACATGCGGGGTACTATCAGTGGGTCAGGAGCGCGAAACGACAGCCGGCTCCCAGAGAGCGGCGGAGTTGCGTGGCGCACCGGCTGTATTGCTCGCAGGCACGTATACGCCAGGATAAGGCTAGCGCGATGGCCGATGCGTGATGCTAGCCGCGGCCACGCGAGTCCTGACGCGGTGTGTACGTAATAGAGCAGGATAAGTAACCGTGAAGCCACGAAGCTGGTGTTATTTTGCCAGCCACGGCGTGCGCGCACACATACCGACATAACGATTATTAAGACGATCGCGACGTTGGAGGCAATTAATTAGCGACGCGCGGCCCATCAGTGGGATCTCTCGTGTGTGCGAGATGATCGACCCCGTAGCGTATACGATTATTGTTATTATTATTACTGTTGTCGAATCACGCCGCTCGATAATCGTATCATGATGGGCACGATGATCCCTGCGATTTTCGCGACCGGGCCCTGTCTCGTTTTCATTGGAACGCGCGCGGAGTGCCATAATTGTTATTATTCTGTTGTAGGGTAATTTCGGCATCAAAGAGGTGAGCAAAAGACGCGCGACTCGTTGTTGCCTTGCGCAAGTTATACACGTTGTACGTATCTGGAGAGAAAAGCTGATTTTCATGTGCGCACGCGACTCTCTTGTAACTACTGTCTTCTCCGCCCGTTCTCTCTCTCTCTCTCTCTCTCTCTCTCTACATATCTTTTACTCGCGGGAGCGCGGAAGAGTTCCGTTATAATACGACGGCAGCAGCTTCGGGATTAGTTTTAAATAAATTAAAAAATGCCGAGGATGATTCATTATTCATAGCTCGTGCACTGCATGCGCGACGACGAGCGATGCTTGATGCGCACTTCAGCGCTCGCGTCGGCTCATCATGGAGTGATGCAGGGTTATGAGTTGCTCGTTATGAGTATAACTTGTAATATGAAGTTTTTGTTTTCCATATTAATGGTCATTTGCTGAAATAGTGAACAACAAATTGATGCCCGTTTGAAATCGACGAAACGATTTATTATAATCATCCTCTTTCGTACATATACAAACAGTGGGCTAATGCGTTACGGTATTTTTATTTTTCCTCTCCGATCCACCACAATTACCTTAATTGCGAACATTGAAACATCTAATAATTCAATAGCTAATTGTGCAATGTGAGATCGGTAAATGTAACATACACCTTCACTGAAATAATACCCACGGATGCGCGTTGAGAGCACAAAAATGATTTTCACAGTTGTATCCCCTGCAAAACTGATCGCTGCGATTGCATTGAATTCAATCATCTGCACGGCGATACGGCAGGCTGCAACAACGTGTACAATGCAATACACTGCAATCCCCTCATAGTTGGACGAATTATAAGATTGCTGCGCGCGCAGGGGGGGAGTGCATGAATAAACAAGGATCATCATCCTTACAGCAGCGGCAGCAGCGGAGGAGGGGCGCGGAAAGGAAGAAAACGATTCTCGCGCTGGCGGAGGAGGAGGGGATAGACGAGCGTATCATTACCGCCGCGCTTGTCAAAATTACAGTCGATACACTAATAAGCGCATAATGGGGGGGGGGGAGATAAAGGGCAATCGGAATAACATTAGGCGCGTGGATATTATATGTGCTTGTGCATCACAGCACGCGCGCTCGAGCTGCTGCAATTACGCTCGCGAGCGGAGAGATAATAAATCCGGGGGGTGGGGGAGTAGCTCATTCGTTTTGGACGATAAAGTATGTGGAGCGGCGGAGGAGCTGGAAAAAGGACTCGGAAAGTTCCGGGATCGGGTATACAGCGCAATGCAGAGGAAGAGGAAAAGCTGAAAGGGGGGACGCCGAAAGCGCAGCGCGGACGTGTAATATTCATACACGGCGCTCGCGCGCCTATCTCCTTATTTTTCTCTCGTCACGGCTGGCGCCGATGCGCTTCGATCATCGCTCTGATAGCCATCAGCCGCGGGAGAATAATACACGCGGAGCGGCGCTCGTGCGCGGATCGAGAGATTCGCGCATTTATAAACACGTATATCAAGTGAATGTGGATGCACCGCGCAAAAGAGTGCAGTGTATAATGTGATGTGTGAGCTTAAGCGGGTGTGCGTCGGGAAAAGGAAAGAAAAAAAGGAGGAGGAAGCAGGGTTTTGGTACCGATTAGAGTTCAACTGTTGATTCAGCAGCGCGCGTCGTATGATACTATAATAATGTAAGTATGCCCAGACAGTCGTCACAATAACGCACACAATACACCATCTCCAAACGTGCAACGACGTAATTAGCTCCGGAGCTCGCGTCCCGTACATAATTACAGTCACCGATACAATTAAATTTCGCTGAATAATAATCTTCGCAACGCGTCATCTTCCGCGATATCGCTCTCCATTCTCCCCCGGTGATCTGCATCAAGCACGCGGCACACACGCGGCTGACGTTGATGTAATATTCAGGGGCCTCGTAATGACTTTTCCCCGATGCAGCATCGGACGCGATAATTATATCACGGCCCGGTCTGTGCAGTATACGGGTATACAACGGAACACCCCCCCCCCCCCCCCGTGCACGGCGTTACATTGCACACGGCACACGGGTGTTTCAATCAGTCCGCGAAGGGTACGCGGCAGGGAAGAAAGAAGAGGAACGCATATCCCCCTGCTGATGACGAGAGAGCGCGCGGGCATAGGTATGTATATAATATGGGCAGTGTATGAAGATGTGCACAATCAAATCTTAATTGCGTGTGTACACACGGCGTCAGGCGGGAGGTTGCGTATTAATTCAGGAACGGCTCTTCCCGCGTCCAGTCTACTGCAAATATATATATGTACGTTATAAGGCGCGCGGGCTGCGGGCGCCAGAAAATGATTAATGAACGCGCGCGACGCCGCGGCAGCGGACGGGTATACATGTACATGTAAGTATGTATGGAGGATCCGCACGGGGGGATGATCGGCCGGCCGCGGATGATCGATCGATCCCCGTTTGTGCGGATGGAAAATCGAATTAGTCCGGCAAATTGCTTGTAAAACAAACACACGTATAACATATTATGTATATACATGCGGACAGTAGGAGGCGCGCTGCATCGAAAACATTGTCCGTTGTACAATGATTAAGAGGGTATAAATAGTGTGAGATGTATTTTTCGTTTCCTGATGCAGGTACTGTATACAATACTTGGTCGCCGAAGAGATCCGACACGACAATTTTGAGATTGACGAGACGACGATACTAACCGTGCATGGGGACAGGTGTCGATGTAAAATTTAACGTGTGTAATCATCTCACGGTGATGATGTCGTCTCCCTCTTTCTCTCTCTCTCTCTCTCTCTCTCCGATGCTATCGAGAAGAGGTATCGATCACAAGATTCGTAGCTACATGCAGGTAGAATAAAGTACGAGAGGGAGAGAAGAATAATAATAATAATAATAATAATAAAAGAGTATTATTACGAGTAAATAAGTGTGGCCCACTTTGCGTGTTATTAAAAGCAGAGGCACGCATATATTATTCTCTCCAAGGTCGCGAACAGCTGAACGCTACATATATACCTAATACATGCCAGTCAAAGATCGACCCATCGTGCTTGCAGCATATATGATACGCGCAGTGTATGCGTAAGCCGAAATTGCGACAATTATCGTGCATAATTTATGCGATACCGTATACGCCGTCGTCCCCCTGTATACATGCGAAGGAATAAACTTTCTCTCGAAATATACCTTTCCTGTACTTAGGGGGAAAAAAAGGAGACACCCCCCCCCCCCTGCGCGAGTCACTGACAATCGATCAACACGGATCATTCTCGATCCTCCTGCACGTGTATGTACAGAGATCGAAATGATGTGGACAGAGAAGAAGAAGAAAAAAAAACCCTGAAAACAGTAGCGCAATAAAGTATACGGAGCGCGCCAATAACGCGGGCTTGAAATCATGCGTACGGCATCTCGGGGTTGATTGCCCCGCGCACCACCTCCCTGTACATAATATGCATACATGTACAAGTATACTACCGCATTTAGAATGCAGGCGATCGAGTGCTCGCGCAAAGGGAAGAATAAGATCGGCTATCGGTCTCTCGGCTTGCTGCAGCTTCTCCCCGGACGAACGGTCCTCCCCCTTGCAGCCTTTGGAAAATCAGCGCATCGCGCGGGGCTCTAATTAATCGGGACCGTGAGGAGAGAGAGCATAGTAGCATCGATGGTAGGACGCGCCGGAGGAGTAGTAGTAGTAGGAAGGTCCTTTCCCCATAACGGTCGGGCCGACGAGGCAGAGGGGGGGGGGGGGGGGGGGGGGGGGGGCGGGGGGGGCGAAGGTGAAAGGTGGCTCGTGCAGCAGGGGATACACCGGGCGTCCAGCTCTCTCGCGAATAAAAATAAGAGGGAGGAGGAGAAGAAGCAGCTACAGAACTGCGAGAGCCACAGAGAGAGAAAAGATCCCCGGCCCGACAATGAATACCTATTAAAGCGGTGTGAACAATGCGGCCGCGGACGCCTCTCTCTGCTGCCACTGTTTTCTCCCTCTCTCTCTCTCTCTCTCTCTCTCGGTTTCGTGATATACGGCACGAGATGCCCGATAGGCCGTGGACACAACGGCAGCGTCGGAGGATCCCAAGGCAGGCTGCTGCACCGGCGCACATGACTCACCGGAGAGGTGCTACTGCTGTATACAGTCTCCTCCTCTACTACGGGAGAAAGAACTTGTACGAGTTTATTTCAGAGAACAGAAGCTCGGAATGAGAGAGAGAGAGAGAGGGGGGGGGGGGACTACTGCAGGGTGTACAACAAACTCTATATACTGTTGTGCCCACTGTGCTTTTCTCCCGTGGAAAGGAAAAGCCCAGGGGATGTGATACGGGTATAACGAGTGGCTCGCGTGCGGAGTGGGTACTTCTTCCTCTTCTTCTGTACTGCTGTACAGTACTTCCATATACCGGCTCCGCTTTTCTCTCTACCTTAACACGCAGATATATAGTTATATAATTGCGTGGGTGTTGTATATATGTATATGTACTTATGTATAACATACATCCCTCGCATTTGGTGCGTCAGTGGAGGAGGATGATGATGATGATGATGATGATTATGGGTATGGATTTTCCGGGAGGAATGGGACTTGCGTCGGTGTATGAGTTGTTACGCTTGCTTCAGATTTTTCAATTAGTTGTATTGCGATTTGCGATATGGGCATGGTAATTATGCATACATAGGTATATTCTTTACTTCGGAAGGGCCATTATTGGTCTGCTCTTCGATGGGAGGGAGGGTTGGGAAATATATATACATTAGGGGGCTTATAATTATAAAATGACTATTTTATACCGAAGTCAATTAAATGCCCTAGGTTGCAAAAATAACTGAAAATAACTTCAAAACCGTTTTTCACCCATAAGAAGAAGAAATTGACATTTTACAACGAAGTGTTGAAAGGAAAAGTTGTAGATCGTAAAAAAATACAACTTTTTTGTACTGTACGTTTTACTCTACAATCTCATCCTGACGCTTTAAACAACAAAAATCGTTTCAAATTGCCCAAAAAATCGTTTTGTGATACCTAATTTGTTTGT
>JAPYYV010019766.1:0-12847 GCA_030522625.1 Copidosoma aretas
ACACCTAAAAACATCGGGTAGCAGGCTCAATGTGTACACCTATATATATGAATCCGCTTGTTTATGTGCTGAGGTTAACCGTTGGTTTGGACTTTCAACGCGTCATATCATTTTGTTTTGATCGGTACTCTTGGACTTTCGCGATTTTATTAGAAAGAGGATTATTTAAACTTCTTGCTCTCAGTTTTTGTAGAATGTGGCCCTACTTTTAGCCTACAAAAGCTATAACTTTCGGTCAAAAAATCAAACTGACCCATAAGACCAATGCTAAAATTTCGAACTTTGGATATGATTTTTTTTCGATTTTGCCCTGAAATTTTAAATGTACATCCGTTGAGTCATATTCTACAATAGATTCCAATTTGTGTGCAATGGCCCGACTTTCAAAAAGGTGATGAGCCACCTTAAGTCGAACTCGTACTACCACGCGAAGTGAATCGTTTGTGTGACAATTATAATATTATATTATTCAACAATAGACTTTTATGACCGTGAAAAAGGAAAGAATGTGATATTTTTGAATGGTTACACATTTCGTTTCCATAAAATGTTGTGCAACGATGTTCAGTGCTGAAAGTGTACTGTAAGGAGTTGCAAAAGTTGCCTTAAACTGGACCCAAAAAACAACGAAGTAGTTCAACAATCTGTAGTACATTCGCATATTTCCGTTAATAAAGGTATTCTTATGCGTTAAATAAATTTTTTTTAGCTGTCATTTTTTTTCTATTTTAAACAGGTATAATAGATCAAAGAAAATTTTTTTACACAAAGCAATGATAAAGTTAAAAAGTGGTTCCTGTACGCGATATAAATATATAAAATCAGTTTCAAAAAAATTTTTACCTCTTCAAATCTTGAAATTGTACTGTTTTTTTGTCTTACCAAGCATTAGACATTGAATACATACTTTTGTTATTTTTAAACACGCCAGTATGTTGGATATTTTGTACTACCAGTCCGAAGCCTGAAATAAGTGTGACGGAAAAATAATAATCTTCATTGAACTTCAGTGCACACTTTTTTATACCTGGGAGCCAATTTGACTGTGCATATTAATGACCCCCAAGCCAACTCGACCTTAGAACTTGATGATCAACAATCATGCGGGAGCCAACTCGACTTTAAGAGAAAGTAAACTCTTTTCTGAGAACCAATTCGACATCGGCTCCGGAGCCTGCCACTGGGACTAATCTTGAAGCAGTTGGCATTCATAATACACGTGTCCTGCAACTCTGAAAATTTGTACAATTGTAGTACACATGTGAAAGATTGTTTAAAATCTCTTTTTAGCCCTGATTAATTGATTACTTGCACTGATTTACATGGCACATGAAAATCTTCCAAACGTGCTCGCACTCTAAAAGTTGCGTTTGATTAAGTTGAAATTAGATATCAAAACCCCGGTAAAATCTCGATCACTTTTTTTCCGTGGGCGAGAACATAAGGCACTCCGTCAGTATAACGATCGTGCCTAAGAAAGGATCACAGCAGTTTCTGTAATAATAATGATTGCATAAATATTATATGCATATACATATGTATCAATATTAACCTTAAATAACAAAAAGAGTCCTTATTCGTTGTCAATTAGTAACAATTATTTGATAAATCAGTGAGATCATTAAATGTGTTGACTATGCTTGTTCGAATTTTTAGCTATATTTCATGGGTTCACTTTGATCATCTAGGTTTCTACGCATATGTGTATTAAAAATAAGTTCTTGCATTTATTATTCAGACATAAGAGTAACAATGGTGAAATATGGGGTTTGGCGCGCGGAGCACGCAGGGGGCGAAGCCCCACTAGTATATATATCGCGCATTCCATGTCAAGCAGGCCATCTACTTATCTCAGAAACGGGTACTTTTTTTCACCAAGATTTGCCCAGATTATCTTTATCATGTGTACTTTAGTCTCAAATTTTTTCAAGATAACTTTTTTTTGTTTCAAAAAGGTGGACCAAAGTATCTTAAAAAACGTGGTTCTTTTCACACATTGTCCAGGTATATTGTGATGAGGTAAAAAAGAACAATGAGAAACTAAAAATTACAATTCTGATGGATGTATATGACACTACTAGCAATCAACATTACGCTTAAATTCGATATTTAAAAATGGTTTATCTAACATGGCCGCAAACATAATTTATTATATTTTTTTATAATGTTTATTCTAACTTACATTCTGTTAATCAGGATAAAAAAAATATCTTTTCCCCACATCTAACCAGGCTAAAATTGAGCGCACAGCATTAGTTCTAAAGACAATACAATATAGTATTTTTAATGTTACGGTAAGTTCAATATGGCGGCTATAATAAAATGGCAGATCACCATTTCCGTTACAACCCCCTCGACATGGGTATCGAATAAACAGGTATGACGAGTAAAATACAATGAGATATGTAGCGTTATTCGACATATAAGATGGCAGCTGACACAAAATGCCGGATTATCTTTTGTCTCGCAACCCTCTCGACATGGGTATCAAATTAAAGAGAATAATGAGTAGATTACGGTATTCAGTATAGCAATGTCAAAAATCAAGTATGACGGCGTACGCAAAATGACAGGTTATCTTTTTCTTTTAAACCATAATGATTTTGACATCGAATAAAAGGGCATGGCAGGTAAGGTACAGTAAACTACATAATGTTTCTGGTATAATATAAAAAGTGAAAGTTTAATACACCTATCTAAGCGCCCTCAGCTTGTACTTGGGGCCAGATGTATGTTTTATTTAAAGAAATAAGACTTTTCTGTTGTGTAGTTTAATAAATAAACAATAGATTCGTACAATTTTATTTTGGTTAATTTTTCCAACTTATTTGTATCGTACTATTTTTAGCCAGGACCTATGTAACCCAGCTGCGGTTGAAAGGGTTTTGAGATAATGCTGGATTTAAATTAACGATAGTTCTTCAAAATAATTTATCCTAACTATTCGTTTAAATATATTGATGAATTATTAACTCTGTTTGTATAATAAAGTTAGTCTTAATTTCTACTTGAAAACATTATCCTGAAATAGTAATTTGATGTACTTGATCTCAGTTTCATAATGAACAAATTATTTAAAAAACAATTTTGTAATTCTACTACAGTTATTTGAGTCGATAAGAAGTAAATCAAAATACATACATGACATTTATTCTTTGATAGGTTTTGGGTACGCAAAATTCTACTATGCAGTTAGTTTTTAAATTGTTAGAATGATTTATGGCAACTAGGTTGTACAAAATTAACTGTTGTTGCGATAAATATCAGAAATTAATCGTTTGGGACAAGTGCCGTCAGAAATAGTTACATATGGATCGTACATTCCAAACTATATTAATGATTTTTTTTAAAGTATTACTCAATAAAAGGGTCATCAATGTTCGTCAATACTTTTGTTTCGATGAATAAAGTAGTTATTTAATAATCAATCTCAACTTGAACTCCTTCGCAGACGGTTTGGAAAGTACAACATTCGTATAGTACGTGTGATACCAAAAACATAACCTATTAAGACTGCACTGACTCCACTTTTCTCACAGCTAGCAATAGCATAATTATTAACAATATCTGAACCTTAAAAGAAGGGGAAGACAGGTCTTAAAATGTATTTTTTTTATTCTAATTACCATGAGAAAAGTAAAATCAAACATAATATAAGAATCAACAAAAAATCTAAATCTTCCACAATTTTGGATTCGCAATTTTTAAATTTATTATTTCAGGCAAATGTTTTTTTACATTTTAGATAATATTTCATAGCTTACCGTGATCTGCTCATTATGCTCTTTCATTTGATACCCATGTCGAGAGGGTTGCGAAACAAATATAATTCGACGTTTTGTGTCGGCCGCCATCTTATATGTCGAATAACGCTACATAACTCATTGTATTCTACTCATCATACCCAGTCATTTAATACCCATATCAAGAGGGTTGTAACGGAAAAGATGATTTGCCATTTTGTTATGGCTGTTATATTGACCATAATATTGAAAACACTACTTTATATTGTCTTCAGAACCTAGGCTGTGTGCTAAATTTCAGCCTGGTTAGATATCGGGAAAAGAATCCTGATCAACAGAAAGTAAGTTAGAATAAACATTATAAAAAAATAGAATAAATCATGTTTGCCGCCATTTCAGATACACCATTTTTAGTTATAGAATTTTAGCGTATTGTTGGCTGCTAGTTATGTCAAAAACATCTAAAAAAATTATAATTTCAAGTGTTCATTGTTTTTTTTTTTTTCACTTAATGACAATATACCTGAACAATGTATGAAAAAAACCACGTTTTTTAAGATATTTTAGTCCGCCATTTTTGAACAAAAAAAAGTTATCTTGAAAAAATTTGAGAAGAAATCACACATGATAAAGATAATATGTGCAAAGTTTGGTGAAAAAAAAAACCCCGTTTCTGAGATATTTAGGTGGCCCGCTTGACATGGAATGCAAGATATGTATATATGTACCTTCCTGTAGTACATAATTATTTTGATAGGGTTGTCCACCCCCCACCCTCTCCCCACCCCCCCCCCCCCCCCCCCCCCCCCCCCCCCCCCCCCACCAACCCCAAACAAACCCACCTCCTTCTCTGTGTATCAATTATTATAACACTAATCAACACCCGCCCACAAAACAAGGAAAAGAAAGCTCCCTTTTTGTGTGATGTTAATTCCAATTAATATGGACCGAACCCTTCACGGTCATCCACGCCCTGCAGATGAAGATTTTAGTTTTTTTTGTTAACACCTAATATCTGGCGAACGATATTAGATAGGGAAATCAATTTTTTTCCATTCATATTTATTAAAAATAAATGAAACATTAATTTTTTTTTATCAAGCGAACGTAAATAGATCAGGAAAGAAGTTCTTTTTTATTTTCTGTTTTAACAAATAGAGAATCAGGTTAAAATGTTTGACAGGGCACAGATCCTACAACTTGACCTACAATCATTCATTGAACCCTAATTTTAAAATATTTGTGAACACCAACAGATAGAAAAGTGAATTTTGTATTATTTTTTTATTATAAAATAGCAAATTAAGAAAAATCTTAGTATAGCCGGAAAATTCAAACCTAACGTACAAGATTTTAATAAATTACAATTTTGAAATGTCTCTCAAAAGCACAAAAATTGAGAAAATTAATTTCTGTTTTTTTTTTTTTTTTTTTTTTTTTTTTTTTTTTTTTTTTTTTTTTTTTTTTTTTTTTTTTTTTTTCTTTTTTTTTTTTTTTTTTTTATTTATTAAGAGGGCCGGAAAATTAAAACATTGTCTAACAATATTCGTTGGATTCCAATTTTAAAATACTTCGTGAACGCCAATAGACAGAACAAAAAGATTACACTTTTTTTTTTCTTATTGAATAAAAAATCAAAGAATAATATTAGGGACTCTGGAAAATCAGAACGTGAACTACAAATTTTCATGAAACTTTGATTCTTTAAACATCCTGCGAACGTAAACAGGTCAGAAACTAAATTATTGTGAATTTTTTTCCTTAACAAATAAAGAATCAAGAAAGGTCTTAAGAAGGCCAGAAAATTAAAACTAAACCTACAAAAATGCATTAAACCCCAATTTTTAAAATATTTTCGGAACGCCAACAGATAGAAAAATCAATTTCGTTTTTTTTTCTTATGACATAAAGATATTAAGGAGGCCAGAAGATTTAAACCTTGCATACAAATTTGCATCAAAACATAAATTTTTGAGAACACGATAACTTGATGGTATCAATTTGAAGATAACGTGTTGTAAACTTCTACGATTTCACTTCACTTTATTTTTCCACAGGTATTGTACAGTTAACTTTTGAACTATATCTTAACACTCCTAGTTCGTGGATACAATCCGATAACTCGAGTGTAGTGACTGTACAATGTACTTTTAAAGATTCTATAAAGTTTACTTTCGCAATCTATCTTTACTTTAACTTTAATGTTCACGTTATGGTTTGACAGATATATTTTTCTTTAGCTTACAAGTAAAATGACTAATGCGCTAGAAATATCTAATAGACACCTTTATAACAGATAACTGTAGATATCTCAAAGTGAATTTCTGCTGGTTAAGAAAAGTTTGAGAAAAGCGACTTTTTCTATAAAGTGGTGTCGTAAATATTAAGTTCGGAAGTTGCCTTCAGTACTTCTATGACGACTTAATATAAAGGTAAGTATTATATATATGAATAATTCTAGTCGTCGTCAGAATCATTGATTTTAAAATTATTTTATCATTTAAAAGATTTTTTATTCAAAAAGCAAGCGTGACAAAAAAAATCCAACAAGAGAAAGTACTTTTTCTTTGAAACTTTTTGAAATATTATTATTTTTGTAATTAAATAATGAATGTGTTAAAAAAATTCATCAGCCATCTCTGAATATTTTTGCTTTTACAGCTAATTTAGGCCAGTGCTCTCATTCCACTTGCAACAATACAAAAATCTAGTCTGTTTTCTAAAAATCAGAAAAAAACACAAAATTTCAACAAATTGAACAGAAAAGACTGCAATAATACCTATTATGATACGAAACATGCAGAGAAGCACAAAAAATTTCACATTTTAATGTGTATGTATATTTTAAGCCTCAATATTCTGGCCTCGTTAATATTTTTCCGTGATTTTTAATTTCGTTAGAAAAAAACGATACAATTACTTTCTATTTACTTTCTATTTCGTTGGCATTTACAAGACATCTAAAAAAGCAGGTTTTAAGATAAGATTGTAATTTTATCATGAAAAATAAAAAAATACATCCTTTTATAATTTCTAGATTTTTTTTTTTGGATAACATTAGCTACTCAATAATTTTTAATCGACACGACTTATAACATTTAAAATCGCATATTTTTTTTGTTACTTATAATTAAATATCTTCATGATAGCACACACACCTAAATTAGTTAATGAAGTACGACCTTACTACCAACTAGTTTTTTTTTTTACCCAAATACATTTTTCGTTTTACAATAATTTTGATAGTTAACTTGTATAAAAATTATATCTTTAAAGTAGTATGTCGATAAGAAAATGTATACTTAGCCAAAAAAATAGAATATTTTTATAGTTAAAAAGTATTTTTAAATTTATAAAATATTCCTGTCCATACATTAACATAGAAATTCTTTGTTGTGATCAAGATTTCAGAAAGTAAAAAAAATTAATGTCTGCGTAAAATGTACAGTGATGAAAAATAAGTTTTTTATTTTTTTATCAGGTAAAACTTCTGATGTAAAGTTATACTTTAATTTTCTGATGTATACAATTCATTTAATTATATTTTTTGGATTCATAATGTATTGAAGTATATCTTGTTACCTTATTTCAATGATGTACAGTATTAAAAAGGTGTTCAAATATTGTTAAATTGAATTATTAGAAAAAAAACAGTCAATTATAATAGATAAACGAAATAAAACTGTAAGTAAGTTGTAAGATCAAAAAAAGATGTAAAACTTTATGCTTAGGTACAATATACAGACATTTGTAACAACAGTAAATCCTTTTTAATGATAAAGTTAAAATGTGTAATGGTGATTGATTTCATAATTAATAATTATTTCAAGCGATTTAAAACTATAGATTATTTAGTAAGTCTATCATCCTATTTTTATGAGGGTGATTTTTTTAATCATGTAAAGCAGTGTAACCCTAATACTCTTGAACAATTTCTTAAGTCATTTTAGGATCAACATTGTGCTAAGCATGGAAGACTTTCATCATGAGTTTTACATCTTAGATTCTGCTAAAAAAGAAACAATCCTATCTTAAGGACGTTCGGTAGAGATAAAACCCACTAATTTTTTTTTTAGAAATTTTGACCGGACGTTTTTATTGTTGCTACAATTAACATGTCAACATTTCAAGAGGTTCATCTGTTTCGTTTTCGAGATATTGAATTTCAAAGTTCAGTCATTTTAACACGGTCACTTATAGGAAAACTGATAAAAACTCAGTTTTAAGAATATTGGCGCAATGGATTTCGCCAATTTTTTGATATATCACAGATAACGTTATTAATTTAACGTATATAAAGCTTCGTGACGATCAGCTGATTTTTTCTACGGTAAAGTAAGCTAAAAAACGGTTGAAAAAAACGAGACGACAACGTCGTGAGACGAATCGAGCTTCTGGCTTCACTCGACAGATGGCCATAAGTCTCGAAATCGCTTTCGGCAAAGGGAAATTTATTCGTGTATGTATGAATCAATGTATATATAATTTAAGTTCATGTAGAACTGTTGGTATATCTACATCAATTTTGTGCAGTGCTGCTAATTCTTCGCTCGCTGCCTGTTTCCCCTTGCCCCTCAAATGTTTCCCCCGCTAACTGTATGTAAGGTCCTTAAAGTTTTTATCGGCTTAAGGTAAAGCCTCTAATAGGATTGGCTGTTGACTATGACATAGCTTACCCTTGATTGGCCGCTGCCTTCAAAGAGCGCGAATTTTAAATTTAGTATACAATATAGATCTTCTGATAAAAGATCATGTGATTGGTCAAGACTGACAAAGAGTGGGTAAATTTGAAAATTAAATCATGGTAAAAAAAAAAATTAATCTTAACTATTAAAAATTAACTTTAGCAATCATTAAAATAAATTTTTGACCAAACGTTGGAGGTTGGCCCGCGCAGCCTGCAGGTTGCAGAGCCCCCTAGTACAATAAATAATGTAAATAATGCCATTACATAAAAATACGGAAACATTCAAAAATACACATTAAAATAATTGTTACAGTAAGCATTAAATGATTTTGATAAATTAAAAATATTACTATATGAATCTTCAAAGTTTCAAGGACATTGCCTAGAGTTTTTTAGAAGCAAACTGAGTTACAAAGTCGAAAGCTAGCCACATCACCTCATTCATGCAGAATGTAAACAATTTCTAACAACACCAACTACTAATATATCCCTGAACAGTGCGACGTCACTATGTTATTTGCATTTTTAACTTTACAATATGGTGGTTTTTATTTATTAGCTTTGCAAAAAATCTTATTTCATGGTTCGAAATTTTGCTCGGTTATTATTTAAACATTGTTTTACTTATTCCTTTAATTTTATTGATCTGCGTTATTTCTAGCCGCATTTACTGCTCATTTTGTAGTTACCCCATAAGAACACGTGCTAACCACACAATTTTTATCGTGATATTTCTCGGTATCGCGTATTATAACAAGCATTAACAAAATTAGTATGGATTCAGGACAGTCTGAACTTAGATATTCCTAATTTTCATCAAGATCTATTATTATTGTATATAACTAGGCAACGTCTTTAATATATTATCATTCTGTTGTCTTATGTATACGAGTATACAAAAAAGAGCTGTTATTATTCGCTTTTATGGATGCATTGCAATATATTTTGATTTTTTTCTTAGTCTTTTAATTTGCTTTGTTTATTATTTATTATTTACAATTTGATATTATATGCTCTAAAACCAGTTATTTGCCAATTGATACTTTAAAAACTTATTTTTGTACAAATGATTGCACATAACTGATTAGACGTTAAGGAGGCTCGTTCGCTTAGGCGGTGTAAAGAGGAGTATGTGTACTCGTAAACGGTGCTGTATATGGAGTCAGGTGTACTAATCAAACTTAAAAAATTCCACCCGTGCTATCATGAAAAATTGAGTGTGTTCAACTTGTCAGTACTCGATGGTGTAAGTATGGAATATTATGTAAAAATTACAGTACATACTTAAAAACAGCTATTTTACAGTAGTACGAGTCAAAAAAACTCGAAAACACGTTGTTCGAGAAATTAAGAATAACCTAAAAAAATACAAGAAATCTCAACTTCTGACCACAAAAGTGTGTTATGAATTTTCGAAAATACAAATTTTGATGACATTGCATGAAAGTACAAGGTCTCATTTAGAAATACACCAAATTTGTTATCATAGTTTTGAGTAGAACGGCTTCTAGAAGTGATTTTGTGCAAAGTTATCTTGCCTCGCGAAAAGACGAGCTGACAGCAGACGGTGCATCCTTGTCTTCCGCAAGCATTTATCATAGGAGCTTCTCGCGACTTTGTTTACGTTTCTATAAATAACTCCGGAACTACATTGTATTATTCGCTGTTTTCGATTTATCAATAAAAGAGAAGATACAGAATTTGTAGTGTGGATCTTTTAGTCCCTTCCATAAGAGCCTATGATAAGAAACGGAACTCTGGTCTTGATTTTCTTAACAACTGTGTTGCGAATACATCTAAAATTTTGACACAACATTTCTATAGTCCTAATAAATTTATTCTAATAGTTGTCATGACATTCTTATCGTTTCCATTTTGCGGACGAACCTTCTTGGGTATTTTTTAGAATTTTCTTTGAGAGCTCTGTCTGAAATCACTAGTAAAGTGGAATAAGCTTTGACATATCAAAATCTAACAAAAAGCCAAGAAGATACTTATTTTTCAAGATTATTTTTCTGATTGAGAATAAGCACTCCTGAAATATTAAAAAATTGCATAAAATAATTTGTTTATTACCAAAAAGATTACGCACATTTCGTACTTTAATATCATTTAATGTATTATATAGAAGATTAATAATTGTGTTCAATTAAGCTTAGTGATTAAATTGTATCTTAATATTCTATATTTTATTGATTTACCGTTTGAGACTATTAAATTCTTACTTTATATTTTTACTGTAACTATACACAATTTTTATCATATAGTAATTTTGTTGTGCTCTGTGCATAGCTATATGTTTTCGTGGTACTTGCATCCGTATTGTTGTGGATTCGAAATTCACATGTATGATGTGTTTCTTTTATATTTGTGTCTATAGTGATTTTTCATTATTATAGTTGCCCCTGAAGAGGACGTTTGCAAGGCATTGGAATATGGGCATGATTGATTTTTCTTTGTTAATAAAGTCATGCTCCAAATAAAAATTTTTGTATCATCGTTTTAATTATTTAAATTCAGAAAAAAAGTGTAAGTTGCTGGACGATTGAATTCAGTCTGCTATAGGTTATTTGTATTTTTTACATTGAGGATATAAACATGAAAAAAATTTTCTTTTACACAGTACAGATAGCGTATTTATGGACATGGTACTTATTCATAATTCTGACAAAAAAATTGATCACATTATATTGAATATTTTAATTAGGATATTCATATTGTAAGTAAGTCAAAAGTTGTCTGAGCTAATAGATTTGTTTTTTGATATTATTATATAAATTTAAAAATTTTCTAAGTAGCATATCTTTTAGAATAGCATAATAATTAAATATTCTCTTTTTAACGTAAAATAGCATTAAAATGCAAGAAAATCGTATCAGAAAGCAACAAAAGTAAGCATTAGTAAGTACTATTTAGAAAAGTTTCAATTGGCAACAAAATAATTATTTTATTATTGTTTTACCAGTTTCCTCTTACAACCCCAAAACGGAAGCCTTTTTTGTTTCTGAATCAGCTCTTTAATAATAATTCTAACTTATTAATAATGAACAAGTTTTTGTCTGACCTTTATTACATAATAATACAACGGTATTCACAAAGGTGTAAAGGTAGAAATAACAAATTATAGGTAAGTCAATATGAAATGATCAAATTGCTATTTGAGCTGTATGTTGCTCATAAATCGCGGGGGTCGGCACGCGAAGCGCACAGGGGGCGATGCCTCTTCAGTAGATATATCTTACCATATACATATATGTTTGTGAGAGTAGAATTTTGTCCGCCCCCCCCCCCACCACCCGCACTTTAAGTGTACCACTACCCCTGCAGTCCCCCGCGCGACCAACTCACTTACGACAAAAAGCCTCTTTAAAATACTTCCGCATATGCTGCATTTACAAGCACTATCTACTCACCATCCCCCCACGCAGATCCCAGAAAATGTATTCTCGGAGCACCTTCCTATATTTCTTATATCCTTCTAATTTGTCTCCATTTTTGAAAGAATATTTAACATGTTATTCATTTATAGGGCATTTATTTGGCCTCTTGTACTATTTACTTGCAGCCCGAAGTCTTTTTGATTGTTGTATAAATTACATAAGAATCTTATGAATAACATTAATCTTTCGACATAAGTTATAGGGTTTTCAATTGTTAGCTTATGAGGTCATCATATTTGTAATTTTTACGACCTATAATACTAAGTTCATTGGTTTTTTCTCTTCTTGCTTATATTTTTTACGAATTTAGTCTTACAATTTTTAGATGGCCTTGTAATGTAAAAAAATGTGAAATTGAAATATTTTATCCTTGTAATTATGACTGAAAAAATCAATCGGTATTTGTTGTCAATTAAACACAGTTCCTCAAAGTACCGGTTTTACAAGCGACTCAAAGTTGACAAGGAAAATATCTATCATGACTTCGAAGTACCTAATGAGCCCAATGAAAGTTGTATTGATGAAAGTGCTTCCTGCTGTTTCGAAGAAATTTATGAAACTTCTATCTCAACTAAGCAAATGAAATTAGAGATTGAGAGTGATGGATGTAAAAATGTCAAAATTAAACCTGTATAATGGTGAGTCTCCGCCGGCGCGGGAGCTAGCGCTAAATTCAGTAACTGCAGAAAATCCCATCGTCGGGGGTGTTTTTTTGGTCCCTTAATTAAGAATGCAAGTAACGTAACTCATAGGTCTCGGCACTCTCGGTGCGGGCAGTTTCGAGCTACTGCACATACGCTTCGCGCTGCTGGCGGAAGCACACAATAACCGCAGCAAGCGCGTGATTTTGCGTCGATTATTAATATTGTTTGTGGCAAAGGGATCACCGTAAACCTTTCGGAAAATGTTTCTGATTGTAAAATAAGTATTGAAGAAGAGAACTAGCCCGGTCCGAAGTCAAAATACATAACACAGCG
>JAPYYV010019777.1:0-11394 GCA_030522625.1 Copidosoma aretas
CGAAATTTTAATTTTCGTCTTTTGTAAAGTATAAAATGAGAAATTTAGTCTTTTGAAAAGATGAAATCATGTTATTTCATCTTTCAAAAGTATAAATCCCCCAAAATTATTCTTTTAAAAGTATAAATGGCTAGGTTTATACTTTCTAGCGCCAGAATTTAGTTTTCTGGTTAAGAGTGTACAAAAATAAATATTCATGTAAATAAGATAAAAATATTTCAACAATTCCTGCTTACAGAAGCATAAAAATGTAATATTATAACAACTCACCAAATACATTAGCTAGATCTCAGAGTTGGTATTCCTATTTATTCTTATGTTAGTTATATAATTTATGAACAAACGATTTTCTTTGAATAAAAAAACAATACTTTTACTTATAAAGTCGAAGCAGTTGGTCCCTTATATCACGGTTAATGGTGAGTTAAGAATTTTTATGCACATACATATTAATTGTGAGTATTACATCTTTTACTAATAAAATTAAAAAATTTACTGACAATAATATGGCGGGAATTTTTATATAATTTCATGTTCTAATAAATTTTCTACAGATTCGGATAAAGTTTTGCTTTGTTAGTCTAAACGTAAAAAAGTGTCTAATTGTTACCGATGTAAGCATTAAGTCCCATAGGTTCTAGCAATTAGAAATAATTATTTTGGTATAGAAAAAAGCGTAAAACTCCACTTTATCAAGAGTTGGTTTGGGGTAGTCTAATTAGAAATTGAGCCCAGTTCAATCCTTAAAAATGGTTTTAAATGATTTTCTATCATATTTAATTTATAGAGAATCAACATCTCTAGAATTTTTGTTTACGTAAGAAACAAGCGGAAATCAGTCTCGGTGCGTTTTAAAAGTAGGCTTATCCCTCGTCTAATTAAAAATTCAGCACTGTTAAATCTTTAAAAATGAGTATAAATGATTCACATTTTTTAAATGACCTGCTGGCGGGGTGGTCACTAAAATAGTACCTATAATATTTGCAGATCGGAAACTATGTTGCATCTGTTTTTATAATGTTAGACTTTTTAAATCCGAAAATTTTGGATGCAAATAGTGCAAGTTTCCCGGAATGACCCATTGGTATGACGTTTCCATCGATTGGCACATGAAATACGTAGGTTTTCGTAAAATTACCCGTATGCAAATAATATTTCAATTCTGCAAAGGAAATATGAAAATATAGGATGCATGTACCCAAAGATAAATATACAAATATATTAGCAAATACACATTAACTAATCGTTTCTCAATTTATTTCACAAAACTTGCAATGGAAAATTTCCAAAAGTCTAGCCACCAGTCCAGCTCATAAAAACTGAACTTAAAGAGATTTTTTTTTTCACCAAACTTTTTTTTTAGTGATATCGTACGAAAGAGATTATTGTTCGATACATTTATCATAGATTTGTAACGATTTAAATCCAAACACGATCTCACACATCTTACATTGAAAGTGATTTTACGCGGGCCAAATCTATCCATACTACGCGAGTGTACAGAAATGAGTTGGTTGACGTACAAATTTGTCCTCTGTTCCAAGCGGTACCTCTTTTTTAATCACCTCTCAGCCTCGAAATAGTGATAATAGTGACCAAATTTCGAAAATAGTGAGAAAAGTGACACGATTTTAAAATAGTGATTAATAGTGACAATAGTGTCTCACTGCTTACTGCCAACCCTGGCAACTATGGCCCATGTGAGATTATCTTGCTAGGTCGTCATCCCCATAGCGTGAGCATGAAAAGGGACCTTAAGTGTCGGGCGAGCTTGCGCACTTGCATATATATGTATACAGTATATAAACAGTATATATATGAGAGGCTTTGGCGCCGAGAGAAAGCTACGATACTCCGCGATCTTCGGTTTTACGTAATGCTGTGGCTATAGCTTCCCGCTTTTGATCCCGCTGTTGATCGATCGCGCGGTGGTGGCGACAACGCTGCGGTGTGCTTTCCCCTCGGTGCTTGTGCGCACACGTTGTTGCAGCAGCGAGTCTAAGGCTGAGGCCACATGCATGTGGGAGGTCCGTGCTGTCGCATTGCCGCGCACCTCTCGCTCGCTCTCACATCAGGCTCAAATGAGTGCCGCTCGCGTCACGCTGCTCCATTCCTGCTCCATGTGGCCTCAGCCTAAGTACTTACTGTTTTGCAGACGTTGCACTCTAAACGTAATTAAAAGTAAAACAACGATTAAGAAATTGAAAATAAATTTTTTTTTTTAATTCCGCAAACTAAAAACTGTTTCTCGCATCAAGTGTCGCTTAATTCAAGGCGTATGGTGTAAGTACCGTTTTTTTTTTTGGTACCAAAAGACAGAAAAGCTACCCTGGTAGAAAATTGCTACAAAAATTGGCTAGAAACTTGTCAAAGTCTAAGAGCATATGAACGATCAACATGTTAACGAGTTTCTAGCCAGTTATTGTAGTAACGCTTCTACAAGGGTAGTACCACTCGCCACCAAATCACACAGGTATAACAGCCAATGTTATTATGTGTTTGTTTTCTTTTTCAACGATACTTATCAATGAAAATTTTAAGCTGAGCCTCAAACCAGGAAATTTGATACTAGTCAAATTTTTACCGGGTACAATGTACTTATTACAGCCCAAATCTTTTGGGTACAAAGGGCTTTCCGTGCATGCTGTTACATGAAATGTATAAATTTCGGCGACCCTCGTTTTTATCGACAAAATTCTACTTTTTTATCGACACATTAATGCGTATCTATGATTTTTTTACATACTTATCATACTCGTAATCGTAGTGTATTATCTCGATATTGAATGTTTCCTAACCTTGAGACACGATAATACAGCGTCCCTGTAACATCTACAGTTCTCAAATGATCGAAACTTGAATCTAATACTCTAAAAACCCATGGCCGTTGGAATACCATCAAGTTTGGTTCGCTTAGCGGGCGATTTCTGCTGCAAGACCGCGATCCATCATTCGACCACGAAAATCATCGCGCGCGCATTTTCATACCTCAAACTTTCCGCTGCGCCTTCTCTCTCTTTTTTTTTTTTTTTTTTTTTTTAATTTCCCGCTCACTGGCCCTCGACCGCCCTTATATGTACACTCGAAAAAAAAAAAAATCCCCAACAAGAACCCGTGCACAGTCCAACGCTCCAGGTACACATGCATACTTAGGTACCAAGTCCAGCGGAAAAGCGCGATCAGCATCCCTCGTCATAAATCCTCGCGTCGTCGCGCTCCTCGGTCCCCTCTAATTACCGCTCAAGTCCCTCTACGATGCGGCACTCGTGCGGCGCGCAGCGGAGCAGATCCTCCTTTAAATTTCACGATGCGCCGGCTCGCTCGCGTATTATCATGCTGGCATGCATATTCAGCAGCTACGTGGGGCAAACGTTGTAATACCAGAACGTATGTTATGCCCGGATGAGAAGGCGCCGCGGCGGGGGACAGAGAGATTCGCCGAGTTCGCGCTTTGGGCCAGAAGTGCGATTATATACTTGCGCGTATCCAGGGCGGCGATATTGTTGGGTTGTTTGCGGAAAGGACGCTTGGTAATTTGCAAGTGACGGGCGTCGATCGCGTGCTCTCCCCCCCACCCATCCTCGATCGTACCGCTAATGTAGGTTTGGGTTGGAAAAATTTTCATCTTCGCGGGACAATACCTTGGCTTATGTTCACGGTGAAAAATACGACAAGGTCGAGGCACCGTACCTTAGCGGTTGTGTACTATTAATTTGCTACTTTTTTTTTTTTTTTCTCCACCGCGAGTTCAGAGGTGATTTTGTTGGAGGAGAGAGAGAGAGAGAGAGAGAGAGAGAGAGAGAGAGAGAGATTCTCAGCTGAAACTAATATCATTTCTTTCCGCGGATGGACTTTCGAAATAACAATGTATCCCCAAGTGATCAGCAGAGGTATTTTGAAGCCTCGATTACGAGTAAGTAAGGTGGTGAAATCTATTTACTTACAACTGTGAATTATGGATATACGAGGTTCACAGCAGCTGCGGATACAAATGAGTTTAACAAGTGCTTATTTTTTCATTTCGATTGCTTTGATTCCTCAACAATCATTCAAATTTGACTCACTACTATAGTCACGCTTGGCAGCACATAATCTCACTGTCATATACCGACAAATTGCAAAGTCGCTTGGGAATAAAGACGTTTTGTAGGTACAGCAATATGATCACTGAAATTATTGCAATCCAATATGTTTGTCCATTGTACAATCATCATTTCACTGTTGAATGAAAACCAAATTCGATGGGATGTATAGATTTTAATTTTGTTAGTGCAAAAAAATATTTCCTCCAATCAAAGTTGGCAAAACAGTTATTTTTTGCTTGTGCTTTGGTCGTATTTTCTGTTGAGAAAAAAAAAAAAAAAAAAAAAAAACCCGCACTTGAGACCTTGTATTTTCGATTTGTCCCCCTTGTACAATTAAAGAATCCAAAACTCGTTGTATGTCAAAAGAGAAGATTTTATTCTTTTATCACCTTACAAAAGTATAAATGCATAATAGTGTACGTTAATTACAGCATAACTTACTAGGAACGATCTATCTGTTTTTTGGTCTTGCGAGTAAATATTTTGAGTAACAGAGTAATCAAACTGACGTAATCTAATTATGGAATGATAAAAAAAAAAAAAAACTGCCACAATATTGCTTGCACATTATCAAAATAGACCTTGTAAAAATGATCTAAGTTGACACTAAAAAAAAAAAAAAAAAAAAAAAAATATTTATTCCTTGAACGAATAATTCACATTTCGAAAATGATTCAACTTACGTCTTAATAATCAAGTGTACTACCAAGCAAAACTTGTGAAAAAGACACACTAAACAAGTGAAACTTGAATAGAAAAAAAAAATAAAAACCTTATCTCTTATCCTTAATCAAACAAAGGCAAGGACACCGTCCACATTTGTTTTCCACGAATCTCCGACGCGTTCCGTTGGCACGTAAAAGAGCGCCCGGCAAAGTCACTTTAAAGCTAAAAACGTACGAAAAATAGTATCTCTCTGTCCTAAAACTATGGAAATGTTTATCACGACTGACGCTCGTCCTCGGGCCCGCCCTCGCCCCCGTCCCAAAAGTAGTTCAGCTGCATGATCTCGACCGTTTCGTACGGCGGCCTCTCCGCAACGTTGTCTTCCTCCTGATAGGACGGCCTGTCCGCGATGTTGCCGTCCTGGTCCAAGTAGACCATCTCCTCGTTGACCTCGTACTCCATAACGTTCTCGTCCTCCAAGCCCTCCTCGATCGTCACGTACTCCTTATTCTGAGCAGCGGCGGTTACGGCGGTGGTGGCAGCCGCGTTGGCGTTCTTCCCCTTTCCGTAGGTGTCCGAGAGCGGCTTGACCTTGTAGGCCAGCGAGGGCGCAAACTTCTCCGCGCTCTCCCCGATCATCGATTCCATGCCCCGCCTGCCCGTCTCCAAGGCCAAATGGCAGTTGAGCTGCTCGTCCCCGATCAAGCCCGTCGACAGCGACAACAGCACGCACCTCGCCTCGAAGGGATTGTGCTCGGTCAGCCACTGCAGCATCGTCTCGAGGTCCGCGTTGTCCCGCCTCAGGTGATTGCTCAGCGAGTCTATGTGCTGCTCGCCTGAGCCCGTCTTTATCTCGCAAAAGTCCTCGAAGCACCGCATCACGTCTATCGCCGCAGTCATGCCCTGCATGTGCCTCGCTATGGCGCTCGGCGTGACACCCTTGGCCTGCTTGAGGTCGGTCAGGGAGGAGCGATTCAGGATCTGCTCGATCAGCTTGTCGGGCCACAAGCCGGACATCGGCTTGTCCATCCGGCGGATCGTGAAGAAGCCAGCCCTGGTGAACTTGTCGTACTCCTCCGGGTCCATCGTATCCTCGAGCCGGGCCATGTCCTGGAGATAGACCTGCGCGCTTTTGGCGTAGGACAGTCGGCCGGCCGCGTGGAAGAGCGGCAGCATCTTCTCGACGCTCTGCAGGTGTAGTTGCCAGTTGCCCAGCAACTCGGCCTCGATGAACTGCATGGCGACGGTCACGCACTTGAAGTACTGCACCCAGAGCTTGGCCGTCGGGCCAATGCTCTCGAGGGCGCTGATCTGCCGGGCGACCTCCTCGGTCAGGTGCTGCATGAACATGTCGTTGTTAAAGTCCTTGACGAGGGATGGCTCCTCGTTCCACTTGTCGAAGAACCGTCGGATGAAGTTCTTCGAGACCTCGGTCGAATTGCTGTGCTCCAGGATGAGCATCCCCAGGGCGGTGAAGGTCAGGACGTGGGCGCGCAGCGTCCGGATGTAGTCGTGGCCGGTCATCAGCTTGTTCTTTATGGAGTCCGGGGCGTAGATGGTCGAGAACAGGGCTTCGAGCCCGCTCCCGGTCATGGTGTAGCCGATAGCGCCGAGGTAGGCGATTAGAAGGTGATAGCCACCCAGGCGGACTATGACTCTGTTCGACCGGCCGTCGTCGCAGGTCTCCGACGACTTGACCAGGGACCGAGTTTTCAAGTACAGGGTGTGGTCGACGGTGAGTATGCTGGTTTTCTGGTTGATCTTCCTCGTTTCCGTGATCGTGTAGTTCAGCGCGGAGTTCAGGGTGTTGGCGTCAGACGGTGCCTCGTTGATGAACGGCAGGCACACTATATGCGACGTCTGGTAGGTCGTATCCCTGGCTATCGTTTCGATGAAGTCTTTCCACATTGGTAGTTTGTCGATTTTCAAGAACTTGCCCCACAAGTAACCCGTGTAGTAAGGGGGTAGGTCGGGCGAGGCGTCCAACCCCAGCGCACTGGTCGATAAGAACTGAACGCTCTCCAACTCCGTGTTCGAGTTTGCGTCGAAGGGCACGATCGGGATTGTCCTGTGGGAGGCTAGGGCGGTTACCGATGGCATTCTTTTGTACTTCTTCGGTCCACCGTCGTACTTGACTGAAGATTCTGGCGTGTAGATGGCGAGCCCGCCTAAACAGTGATACGCCTTCTGACCCTCCGCCGTGTGAACGCTGTGATCGACGTTGTTGAATACGTACTGCACGAATGCGTTGTCGGCAACTATTTTGGGAGAGTCCAACATGGTCGATGCCTCGTACAGCTGGAGGTTGTAATACGAAGGGCAGATTCCCAGTTTGGATAGTATGTCGATGATGATGCGTGAGCCAGTTTTGCGGTACACGTACGTGCCTATGGCTAGTTGTATGCTTGAAACGAAGGACGATGGCCTGAGAACGGAAACGATTGAGTGAGCGATGTAATCGCGTCTTGCGAAATGTTCGAGTTCGATTTTTTTATCGTGCAACAGAAGATCACCGAGGAACATTGATAGCAGAGGAGGGACGTCTGTAGTGGCTGTATCTAGAAATCGGCTCGACGGTGGGTACGTATCGCTGTTGTACTCAAATTCTTGGACATCTTTCCTTAGGATTTGCGCGGCGACGTCTAGTATGGTTTTTTTGTCCCTCTCTGATATGTCCCCATCGTTTGCTATGAAGTCGCTGCATATTTTATTGGTATCAAAAGATTTGTAGTAGATGACAGGTGGTTTGCCTCTGTGCTGGAAAATGTATATGTCTGAGCCATACTTTTGCTTTAGTTTTTTGAAAAGAACTCGCTTGCTCAAAGGAGTGTCAGCAATGAGGGCTTGAACATCCTTGACGTTGAATTTGAGAAAACCACTTTCCTCTATGTGCGCGCAGACAGTTTCAAAAGCCCCATCGATATTTTGATCATACTCGATGGCCTCATTATTAGCTTCTTCTTCTTCTTCTTCTTCTTCCACTTGCGCTAGACAATCTGACAATCTTCCTAAATTGAAAAATGACGAGTGGCAATTTCTATGATATTCCGCGGTGGTGCTGCGAGGGCATTTGATGTTTTTTAATCTCTTGATCAATTCACTGTTTTCATCCTCATCGCGTGAAGCAATCTCAAGAAGCCTATGGACGGAATTAGCGTTCCTCAAAGCAGATACGTTTTTGCGATACCTATCCAAGGGCGCAGCACAGAAAAAACATAATTCTGAAAAATTGAACGCGGGAGTTCCAGAAGTACATCTAGTTGGTGTCGTCGGTTCGGTAGAAGCTGAACTTGACAATAATTTTTTTTTTGGTGAAGCATTGGGTGTGCTTTTAACTGACCGTCTTAGCGCACTGTAGCGCCTTCGACAGATTTCATGAACGCTGACGAACGTCTGATCTTCCCATGCCTTCCATTTATCATCGCCAAACAGCTTACTCTTGTTGATTACAGTAAGTATGGCCTTTTCTCCCATGATGACAACTTCGTCCGAGCCATTGTGTAAAAGTTCATTACAGAACGAACAATTTTGCTCAGACTCAAGTTTTTTCCGCTGCAATAAGATCATTAATTTTTTTTACTATTTTATTATGAGATAGCCACCGCTCCAAATAAACGATTAATAATGAATAAAACATTCATGAAAAGAACTATAGCTAGATCAAAAAAATTGGTATTACAATTTTCTACACTTGCAATTAAGAGTTCTTTTGTTAATGCCAAAAAGAATGTGCATTCAAGTGATTTTTCAGAGAACGAAATTTAAAATTGAATAAAAAAATAATTTAATTTCCATATTGAAAAAAAAAAATGTATTCAAACTTTTTTAGTACAGAAAATAAAATGTGGAACGTAGAATAGAAAATTACCTTGTAATGATTTTTTAACGCCATGAAGGATTGTTCTACAGTATATTGATCTTATGTATTTTATACCCTGAAACAAAAAATCGACATTAATGTGTGATTGTACACAATCATTTTTTTGTTACGTATAGATAAATACATATTGATTCACAGATATAAGTACTTTATAATTGATGCATATAGCAATGTTTTTTTATGATAACAAAGTATTTAAACAAGGGAAATAGTGCAATGTATTCCAGAAATATGCATAAAATTTAGTAGCATGTAGATAATAATATATTTTTATCTGCATGTGTACACATTAGACAAATCATCAACGATGAAATTTTTTCCAACATGAATAACTACATTTTTTTCATATTTTAATATTCTCAAAATATTATAATACCATAGCAGGAACAGAGGTATGAGTATCTATCACTACAAGACCAGGCTTGAAGTTCAGACAGACCCAGAAATGTTATCTCTGTTGGTACTTATCATTTTGAAACTATAAGTAAATCTAATTGATTCTGATGGCTTACAAAAAGTAAGTTGCCACAAGATATAGTACTTGGCAAGGTGAAAGTTGAAAAATCATTAAAGTTTGACTCTTACTTATAAAATATGAGGTAATTGGGTGCAAATTTAATCAAACCACCAACAAATTTGATAATTATTTTATCAAGTTTTATAATACCATGAATTAATAAATTGAGACAAAACTGAAACAACCATTCAATCCTAATGGTCTCAATTTTTACTGTTTACCTGCTGAGCCTTTTCATTACAAGGATACAAAAGGCATCAGGAAGGTCATGCATGAAGCTGAATCCAGCAGTCAAATCGTAGCAGCAGCAGCGTTGTGAAAAGTATGATAATTCTAGGAGCACATAGTTTATGGTCACTGGATGGACTGTAGAGCAGCAATAGACTATGTGCTCTTATAATTATCATACATTTCACAACAAATTTTTATTTGGGTACCCTTAAAAAAAGCCTGGTACCCCTTTAATTGACTAAATTAGGAGGGTACCTGGTCTTGTTTTAAGGGTACCCAAAGTAGAATTTGGTATTTGATGGAACCGCTGCTACGATATGGTTGCTAGATTCAGCTTCATAGGTCATGCTTCTGGTTTAAAGTACCAGTAGCAACTAATATAGGCATGCATAGAAGTAAAACGCCAAACTGCCTTGCCTTGCATTTCAATAGTAGGCTTGATAACTTATGTGGATGGGCAAGCCTATAGCTACCCTTACTTTTATTATATTAGTATACATTCATTAAATATGATAGAAAAGGAACAGGAACCAGTCAAGGTACATTTTAGCAGCTAAATTTAAAAAAAAACAAATTTTTATATAGCGCATGAATTTTTTTCTCACATTCAATAAGTGATGCCTTGTTTTTCACTGATTTTTTAAAGATTTTGAAATAGACTTGAAAGACTTTGTTTAGTGGTAAGACTGTTAGATTGTACATCAACCTCAACATTAACATTCAAGCAAAAAAATGAATCTGAATTTTTAATGGAGACAACTATTATCTAGACTCAATGAAACACTTGGCACGATTATCATTAGTGTGGGCACTAACCAATAACCCATCCAGTTGCCTATAATATAGTGCCCACACAAACACTTGATTATTCAGAGTATGCATGCAAATAGGTAAATCCCATAGTAGGAATAAATTCTTTTATTTTCATTCAATACGTACTAAGTTTCCATTTCTCATCGATGCACATCTTCTTGGCCAAAAAGCTAAACAAATTTTCTTTCATATACATAAATACAAAAATTTGTTTTTATTTCAAAGATATTGCCTTTTTCTATTAAATATTCAATATGTACTTTGTTTTAGTAATCATGCAGATATTTCTGTATAAAAAAACATTGTGGTTTATAGTGTGGATGTACTTATGTCTGTATACATGTACACAGCTTGAGAGAGAAGAAGAACTCTACATTTACAGTTCAAATATAAATATAAACAATGTAAAATGCCAATGAACGAGTTGACATTGATCTTTGGAAAATATTCAAAATTTTGAATCATAGTAACGTTAAATTTTCAATTGATTCTAATACAAACTAATTAGGTGTATTAGGTTATGATTTGCCCATGCAAATGCTATTTTTTTAGCTATCTTCTTTTCTTACAAGTATCATTGAATAACGGAAGATTCGTATTGCAACAATTATTTACCTCTGAGTATTTCGTGAGTTTACGTATCGCTTGCAATGTTTTGCATCACAAAATTTTTAGCTTCGACCACGTGGCTGTGATTAATAACACTCATGAAAACACATAACGTTTTAAAAGCAGTTGTTTTTACAAACTCAGACCGAACCGTATCAGCTTGATCCAAACAGTGGGACACAATTTTCTTCATGACACTTTTTTCTACAAGCTAAAACTTCCACTCAGTAATATTGTTTTTAAGCTTGTCGGCATGTCGGCGTCACACAGAGAGAGAAGAGGAGAAAATGAGCAACATAAGTAAGTATCAGAATATTCCGAATAATCCGAATGCCGCCTTCCTAATCCTAAGTTCCTATCCTATTCCTTCGGCCTTCCGCCTTCCCGCCCTAAACAAGTGCAGCACAGTGTACAGTCAGGTACAGTCAACATGTGCACTATCTGCAGAATGATGCTCTCTGCAAGTGTTGGGTGAAGAGGATTCACTCAGCGGCCTCAGCGCTCTCAAATGTGACCGGCAAACTTGCGGGAAAATTTGAATAAGCTATATGGGCAAACTACAAAAACTCAGTAACCTTAATCCCAAGCTTTTT
>JAPYYV010019782.1:0-14774 GCA_030522625.1 Copidosoma aretas
GACTGTATACAAAGGTTTGTTTTGGTTAGTTGCGTTTACTATGTATACATAATACTATCCTTTTCTAGTCCTACCAATCGTTCTCAAATTGCTCGATGACGGCGCTGTTTCAGAATTGCGCTCGAGGCCAATACATTTTTTTGTATGTGCTCTTCCCTCTTTTATAATATTTATAACAATAAGCTTATGTATTAAGGTTGTATTATAATTTTTACAAAGGGTGCTTTCCCCTTTATTTTATTAGACAAATTTTCTTATATTCATAAGCTCATTATTTAAGTGTACTATCATAATCCAGTTAGTAGTATGCATCAAATAATAATTGATTAGTACAAGTAACATTGTAGCATTAAATTTCTTACGACTCATGTACCTGTCTATGCGCCCTTTTCCAACTAATGTATGAATGAGGTTATACAAGATATATGTATGACAATTATTGTCAAGGGTGTCGGTGGCTGAGGCGTTACTGTGTCCAACCTATCTTACTAGGTTTTTTATTTTACTTTTTTTGTTAAAATCGTTACGCAACTATAGGTTTTAATTTTAGTATATTAGTTATTTAATTGTTATTATGAATAATATGGTATCCTTATTATTTTTTTTATTCTAAACGAGGGTGTTGTTGTAAGGCTGTACTGCGTTCAAGAGCAATTAATTTCTCGTTCATGGCTTTTTGCCGTCAAGCTGTTGGCCTCCGTTCAGTGATTCTCTGCTCCCGAGTTTTAATGCCGGGCTGGTGTACGTGCGTTTGGATGACGATCGGTCCCAGTGTGATGCTATTGTCGGCCGCCCTTCATCGTGAGTTCGGCTATGTCCGTGCCGACTGTTACCTGCAAACAATCTATAACAGATCAATAGAGAGGGCCCCCCCTGGAAGAGGCACTTCAATTTTCGCGAGTGAGGAGAAAGAGAAGGCGCGTAAAGTAGCTACTACACGGAGAGGAAAAGATGGACTTATATCATAAGTGCGCCGATACGGTTGGCCCATACGATCTGCGCACGCGTTAACTCTACAGTTTTATGCACTGAAGGCACAGCTGCTCATGTGTATATAGCATCACGAGTCTGTGTGCAAGAGAAGCATACAAACTATACATTGACTGCATATATTCCATGCTGGTAGCGCAGCGACTGAAAAATACTGTCAAAAGAAGTAATACCTAAGTAAGTCTCAGGCTCACAGCAGCCATAAAGCGGCACACGGTCGAAAGCAATCTATCAACTTTACGACTAGAGCAGCTAACTCTATCAAGATGCTGTCGAACGAGAGAATTGGCCTTGCAGAAGTAAAAAGTTTAATAGAAATCTTTTTCAGATAATACCAAACCTCTATCAACTACCAACAAAATACAACTGACCTATTTAGAAAGAAAAAAAAAAAACATCTTCCAACGCCCACACAGCCTTATACACCTTTTTCCATCCTCCAATAATGAAAAAAAACCCCTGAAATAGCTATGAGTATCGTAAATGTACACCGGGCAGATTAAATGTGAGATGATCACTCACGCAATCAACACATCCTCTAACATCCACTAAAATCAATCATGTAAATAGCGACATAGCATATAAGAACAATTGTATAAATAATAATGAAATAACAAAATCGATTGAAAAAAAGACTATTAATAAATAAACGAAGGGTTGAAATAAATTAAGCTAAGAATACTGCATGAAACGAAATGACAAATAAAATCGCGTGGAAAAAGAAATAAATGATCCGTATCAAGGTACATATTGTTGCACCCTACTTATGAAAATCACGTGATTTACACGTGATTATCATGTGAGTATAGCGTGATTATGACGTGATAATCATGCGATAATCACGCAAGAATTTCGACCACTTTCTCACGTAATAATCACGTGATTATCACGTGATTTTTATTCTATTTAACAAATTTACGTTTTATCGACTGTACCTCTTCTTCAGTTTGCTAGAATCAAATTTTTTGAATCTATGTTGGTATTTACATAAGACCTTATATACGATATTACGCTTGAATTTCAACTAAGCTCTTATGTAAGTTTATATGCCAGTTCTTATCTAAGAATTTAGGATCGAAAACCCGGCACATTTTGACGAAAACTGTTATCTTTATTTTGCAATAACAATGTTTAAACATGATAAAAACCACTAATACAATTAAAAAGTGTTGAAGGAACCCCAATATAACAGATATCTTCTTGAAATTTTGGGAAAGATTAAGACTTGCAGAAGTTGTAAGCATTTAAAGTTATTGAAACTCTGCAATTCTGAACTTTTAAAAATTTGCAACTCATTTTAAATTTTTTTTGTTAAACAGTTTATAAGTCACTCGATCTTTCACCTGTAAGTGCGCCAATTAAAAATATAAGAGTTTTGCAGGGACAAGAATTAAATTTTCATTTGTTTAAACCACTATTATTTTAAGTTATTTCAACATTATAGCATAAAAAAAGCAAGTGTTCTTAAACTCTAGGCTACAAAATTCGTGTTACTTACTATTTTATTTGTAGAGAATATAAAAATTAGTCCTTCAGTTAAATATTATTATTCAAACAAATTATAATGATATAATTTTGGTTCCAGCAAAACTCTCATATTTTTAACTTGGTTACCAGAGGGGAAAGCTGAAGTGACTTATAAACTTTCCAACAAAAAAAATTTAAAATAAGTTACAAATTTTTGAAAGTTCAGAATTTCGGATTTTTCACTAACTTTAAATGTTTATAACTTCAGTTGGTCTTAATCTTTCCCAGAATTTTCAGAAGATATCTGTTATATGGGGGTTCCTTTAACACTTTTTACTTGTATTAGTGGTTTTTATCATGTTTACCATTGTTATTGCAAAATAAAGATAATAGTTTTTGTCAAAATGAGCCGGGTTTTCGATCCTAAATCCTTTGATAAGAACTGGCATATGAACTTACAAAAGAACTTAGTCGAAATTGAAGCGTTATATCGTATATAAGGTCTTATGTAAGAGCTTATGTAAATACCAACATAAGTTCAAAAAATTCGATTCAAGCAAACTAAAAAAGAGGTACAGTCGAGAAAACGTAAATTTGTTAAATAACATAAAAATCACGTAATAATCACGTGATTATTACATCATAAATCGGTTGAAATTCTTGCGTGATTATCACATGATTATCACGTTATAACCACGCTATACTCACATGATAGTCACGCATAAATCACGTGATTTTTATAAGTAGGGCAACGCCGGCATGCTAGATGCAAAAGATACACGGAGATAATAAAAATGGACTTATAGCATAAGAGTGCCGATACGGTTAGCCCATACGACCTGTGAAGGCGTTAACTCTATAGTTTTATGCACTTAGGGCACGGCTGCTCATGTGTATATAGCATCACGAGTCTGTGTGCGAGAGAAGCATACAAACTATACATTGACTGCATATATTCCATACTGGTAACGCAGCGACTCGATGCCTCGATCGCATCGACTATATCGATAGGCCAAACGCACAGCGCTTATGGAGTTTTCGCCGGTGCTGCCTTGCGTTTACACGGGTGTCGCGCGCGTGTGTGTAACCTATACATACGTTTAGGTATAATAGTATACTGGCATCAGCTGGCATTCAGCCTACAGTATGGCTTATAATACTATATATTAATAAGATTGTACTCTATAGAGCTACTGTTTATTTCAATCGTAGTTTATACGAGTACTTCATATTTTGATGAGTGTTGCATTGAACACGTAATACTTGATAAATTCGTATCAAACTTTGTTACAACTGGATCTCACACCTTATATTATGCTTATAAAATAAGGGAAGTAATAGTTATTTTCGATACAAGGGTGATCCGTAAAAACAAAGAAACATAGAAGCATATTACGCCAGTCTTAACTTCAGACTAGTGTTTATTACGAAAACTAATATTTAACACATGCTATTGACTGTTAAAAAATTGGAAAATATCTTTTGACAAAATTTCCTATATTAATTTTAACAGACTCAAGCTATGTTCAAAATTTCAGCTTCCTATTCGACAGAAACTAAGATATAGCGTATACGTAAATATGATAAATCTATAAGCCATTTCCCCACAAGGATGATTGAAAACAAGGTGTCAATTTTTTTTATCGTTCAAACACGAGAGCTAAAGTTGGTTCATAGTTATTGAGACAGTTGTTAACTTACAAACACATACACAACATACATCTTCCTTTACAGTTGGGAGATAAAAATTATGATAGATGAATTAGGAGAAAAAATACTTTGTAGGTCATTTTCATCAATATAAACTTACAACTTAAACACCCTCGAGTGTATAATAACTTTTACAATGGAGTATTAAAACTTAGAGCAGACTCCAGTCACGATACCAAATGCTAAATGCCTGCTGATGCCAGTATGCTGGTATACCTATACGTATGTATGTTACACACTCGCGTGCTACACTCGTGTGAAGGCAGCGCCAGCGAAAACTCCGCTATTTACATGGTTGATTTTAGTGGATGTTAGAGGATGTGTTGATTGCGTGAGTGATCATCTCACATTTCATCTGCTTGGTGTCCATTCACGATACTCATAGTTATTTTAGGGTTTGTTTTTTTTTTATTGGAGAAAGCAAAGAGGTGTATAAGGTTGTGTGGGCGTTGGAAGATGTTTTTTTTTCTTTTCTTTCTAAATAGGTCAGTTGTATTTTGTTGGTAGTTGATACAGGTTTGATATTATATGAAAAAGATTTCTATTAAACTTTTATCTTCAGCAAGGTCGATTCTCTCGTTAGACAGCATCTTGATGGAGTTCGCTGCTCTGGTCGTAAAGTCGATAGATTGCTTTCGACCGTGTGCCGTTTTATGACTGCTGTGAGCCTTTCGTGATCGTACACCGGCGCATCTGCTTAGGGCGTTCTGAATGTGTTCGTGAGACTTACTTAGGTATTACTTCTTTTGACAGTATTTTTCAGTCGCTGCGCTACCAGCATGGAATATATGCATTATACTATAAGTCCATTTTTTTTCTCTTTGTGTATCTTTCGCACCCAGCATGTCGGCGATGCAACAATATGTATCTGGATACCGTTCATTAATTTCCTTTTCCACGCGATTTTATTTGTCATTCTCTTTTATACAGTATTCTTAGCTTAATTTATTTCGACCCTCCGTTTATTTATTAAAAGTCATTTTTTCAGTCGATATCGTTATTTCATTATTATTTATACAATTATTCTTATATGCTGTATCGCTATTTACATGGTTGATTTTAGTGGATGTTAGAGGATATGTTGATTGCGTGAGTGATCATTTTACATTTAATCTGCCCGGTGTCCATTTACGATACTTATAGTTATTTTAGTTTTTTTTTTATTTGATCGGAGGAAGGAAAATTGTGTATGAGGCTGTGTGGGCGTAGGAAGATGTTCTTTCTGCAAGGCCGATTCTCTCGTTCGACAGCATCTTGATGGAGTTCGCTGCTCTGGTCGTAAAGTTGATCGATTGCTTTCGACCGTGTGTCGCTTCATGACTGCTGTGAGCCTTTCGTGATCGTTCACCGGCGCATCTGTTTGGGGCGTTCTGAATGCGTTCGTGAGACTTACTTAAGTATTACTTCTTTTGACAGTATTTTTTTTACTTTGTGTATGTACGTATGATGTGTGCTCTTGTTTTCATATTTTTTCTTGTACTTTGTCTCGTTTACAGTTTCGATCGAAACTTTTTTTTTCCAGAACTTCCCGTGATTATGTAGATCGATAATTATTGAATCTGGTTTTTCTGGACTATAGTCCGCTCTTTTGTTTAGATCAGCGAAAAGAATGCCGGTCATCTGGGTTGAACGATGCTGAACCTCTTTCTCTTCTGTCATTAATTTTTTTCTTTTGATGGTAGTGGAACTAAGATTGTTTGTAAGTATGGAAATGAAGTCACTGTAACTAAGTGCATAGTTGATAAAAATAATTTCCATGTGTGAATATTGTTATTAGCCAATTTGACTATTGTGAATCGATGATATTAATAATATTTTGTGATCTTAATTTTCACATTTTACGCTTCCTTTGAAATCCAATAATCACATTTGTATTTGTTATATTTTATAATTCATATTTTTTTTCATTCCATCTTATTTTTTTTTCTCTTTCTATGTAACAACACTTTTTTGCTATAATAATAATAATTGAAGTTTTTTTTTTTTTTAATTTGTTTTTTGTATGTGTAAGTTAGATAATGTTACTATGTTTCTAAGGCCATTATCATTATTACAGTAATATTGAAGCGTGGGGAACGATCAATCCCACATGGATTGGTCGGTTTGAATTCCAAGTTAAATAATTCAAAAAAAAAAAAAAAATAAATAAATGAGCAATCATTAAATAATAATTTTGTTTCGCAAGTTTATAAACAATCAAAACCCCCCTTTCTGTTTATCTCAAATACGCGTTAGTAGACAACGACCAATCTATTTATTTAAAGCGTAAGTTTATTTCAATTCAACAATATATTGACTAACCTGCATTAATTACAAATATCGAGGGAAGGGAAAACTCAATTAAAATCACCATATACGGGAAAAAGCCATTGGCATAAAAAACCCTGAATTTATTTAATATTGCTAATCAGATACAAATGAATTTTATGAGATACTAATAAAGTGCACTATTTTGAATTCGAGGTTATGTGATTGATTGGGTACGCGTGTCTGGTATGTAAGTGTGAAGGTGTGTGCGAGAATGTTTATTCGTGAGGGGGACGACTCCCGACTCTCACGACGATTGAATGAATACGACTTGATGGGCCCCCTACCAGGTCGCACGATGCAGCGCAAGGCCGTGAAAGCGAGCTAATGCTCGATGGTTGAGTTCATATGGTTATCAAATAAGCATAAATGCGGGGGGGGGAGGGGGTGACCGATTTGACGCCCGATTACCGGCCACGATCGACTGTGTTTAATTTACGGGATAACGGAGCTGATTGCGGTGTGTCTGGAAACGAATATGAATGTGATTGAGGTATGCATGTATCAGAACTAACGCTGTAGATTTAGAGCAAGAAAATGATGACCTTTATGAGGAGACGAATGATTCCACTGAATCATTTATTCGAGAAGTTTGCTGAGCTCATTGCATCATCCTGCTGGATAATGCTGAAATGTTAGGTTAAAGGTAACGAGCGTGGTATAATGGTTGAGCAAAACGGGAACAAGAAAGGGGGTAAGGGTTAATGGATCATTCTCATTTTCCAGACAATGGCTAGCGATTTTCGGTAACGCACGTGCGTTTAACACTGTTTATGCCCCTTGTATAGCAAAAAAACCTAAACAGTCACAAGCGAATACTTGACGAGATACGATGGTCGACCCTAGACGGGTGAGAAGACCACGCTTATTATTGTTTCGCACATGCACTACCCCGACAATCTGGACGAGTACGATTATGTCACGAGTAACGGAAGAAAAAGGAAAGCTTAAAGTCCTGGAAGCAGAGGAAAATCCCAACACCAAGCAAGCAGAGAGAGTAGTTGACTCGGCCGCGGCTGATGCAAGAGAGAGCGTGTGGCTTGCGAGCGAAGCCACAGTAGCGATACAGTTATCCCCCCCCCCCCCTTCAAACCAATCAGAACGCTCATCGGCTGCAAGCCAATAAGGGACGAGCTATAGCGCGCAGATATTTAAAACGCATTTAATATGTATTTGAGTCGACGGTCGATAAGAACGAACGCGGGTAACTTCCGGCAGTCGACGGAACAGGCTTCCCCCGTTGCGAGAGTTTAGCGAGCAAAACATTAAAGATGAGAATGTACGTATAATTATGTACGTTTGATCGTGTGTGTGTGTGTGTGTGTGTGTGTGTGTGTGTGTGAACAATCTTACTGGATACCAATTCAAGTCTCATTTAGTAGTAGGCACAACTGAGTGATATTTCGCTTGTAAACACCAGTCTTGGTTTTAACGGTGACGACCCTGATAACGCCATCGCTCCCAGGATATACCTCGAGGATCACTCGCAGCGGCCACTGATTGCAAGCTTGATTCTTCTCGATTATTATGACGACTGATCCAACCTTCATTTCTCCATTATTTTCTAGCCACTTCTGTCTTTTCTGTATTTCGTTGAGGTACTCAAGATGCCAGCGTTTCCAAAAATCCTGCCTGTTAAAGCAGCAGGATCATTTGGATCCGCTGACATAGAGCTAATGGGTCGGGAATTTAGGATTGCTTCTATTTCAATGCATAACGTGTTAAGCTGCTCGAATGTCAGTAATTGTCCCCCTACTACGCCTTTCAGATGATGTTTGAATGATTTAACAGCTGCTTCCCAAATCCCCCCAAAATGTGGAGATAGCGGTGGATTAAAATGCCAAATTATATGACGTTGCAACGTAAACCCGGACAACGCATCACAAAGGGGTTAAGATTTGATTAACTCGTAAATTTTGTTTAACTGATTGTTCGCGCCTACAAAATTAGTCTCGTTGTCCGAATAAACATGCGCTGGGATCCCTCTCCGACTAATAAATCTTTTGAACGCGCCGATAAATTCCTCTGTCGTGAGATCACTTGCAATTTCAATATGAACTTCCTTGGTGGCCATGCAAATAAAAACCCACCCGTAGGCTGTGAGAACAACGCGGTTTCTAAACTTTTTCTCTTTTATATTAATAGGACTGAAATAATCTATACCTACGTGTTCAAAGACAGCTGACTGCTCGACGTGCGAGCGGGGTAAATCGCTCATTTTACCTTGCAAAATTGCGGGTCGATGTCTGATACAAGGTACGCACTTCCTAACAATTTTTCTTACTTGATTTTTTCCAACTAACAACCAAAAGCGCTGGCGAACTTTGTATAACGTGCTTTGAATTCCGGCGTATAACAATATATTATGGGTCTCGCGAATGATTAGAACCGTCACGTGATGATAGAAGGGCAACAATACTGGATACTTTTGTTTATCGGGAATTTGCGCGTTTCGAAGTCTGCCCCCTATGCGAAGTAAACCGTTGGAATCAATAAAAGCATTAAAAGCCGCGAGTTTAGTATTTTTGGTAGTCCCGGTTCTAATGATCTGTCTGATCTCCTTACTATACTGCTCCTGCTGAATCAATTGTAACAACCTCTGCTCCGCTCTGGATCTCTCTGAAAAACGAAGCATGGGCTGAGCTCGATCATCTGTAAATCGCCAACGCAAACAGTATGCTAACGAATTAATTAACGCGAAGAAGGACGAGGACCGCTTATAAAGAGGAAGATCTCGATGTAGTGATACCTGTAACGACAAGTTTTCAGAAGTCGACGCCGTGGACTTAACGTTCTCCGTTGTGATAGTGAGACACGTAGTTGTTCTCAGACCCGGTAATTCTGCAGGAACCCGCCTTTCAGTCCTGGGCCACTCTCCTTCTGGACAATACAACCACGGCATCCCTGAACACCACGTAGTATTTCGAGCGAATTCTATAGGATTTTGACTCCTAGAAAGAACGTCTGAGAAGTTGTTTTTACTGGATACATGCCACCACTTCACCGCTCCTAAAAGTTCTTGAATTTTCGCAACGCGATTTCCCTCGAAAACTTTAAGGGACTGATTAGTTTCTTGATCCATTGTAGCACGATCTCAGAGTCGTACCAAAATACTACCTTGTCGAACGAGAATTGGAACGATTCCCGACATTCTTGGAATAATTCGACCAACGTTATAGCTCCACAAAGCTCGAGCCGGGGAATTGTTACTTGACTAAGGGGAGCTACTCAGGATTTAGCGCACGCCAGACGCACCAACACCTGCCCTGAATCATCGACTGATCTCACATATAAACACGCTCCGTACCCTAATTCACTGGCATCGCAAAAACCATGTATTTGAATGTCGATCGCATTGGGTACAATCAGATGTCTTGGAAATGATATTCCTTCTAATGCCCTTAACTGCTCCGCGAATAAAGTCCATTTTGTAAATACATTCTGAGGTACAGACTCGTCCCACCCGATATCGGCCCTTGAACAATCCTGCATGATTACCTTAGCCGCGAGTATAACCGGACCCAATAGACCTAACGGATCAAATATTTTAGCAATTTCTGACAAAATGATACGTTTTGTCAAACTTTTGGGAATTTGAATGGATTTAACAGAATACAAAAAACAATCTAATTCAGAGTTCTAAGATAAGCCCAATGTTTTAATTACTGGATCCCCTTCCACGGTACAATCCGTTCCGAAAATTCTCTCGTCTAATTTGTCCAACGCGTGCTTGTGATTTGATGCCCATTTGCGAATAGTAAATCCCCCGCGTCTCAAGAGTTCAATTAACTCGTCGCGTATACGGAGTACATCCTTTAATGAATTAGCCCCAGTTAGTAAATCGTCTACATAGAAATCGCGCTTCAAGATATCACTTGTCTCTGGAAAGCTTGCTCTTTCATCCTCTGCTAGCCGATGAATAGTCCTAATAGCCAAAAACGGAGCCGACGAAACTCCAAATGTAACCGTATTTAATTCGAACGTTCTAATTTTTCCTTGGTGTACCCAAAAAATACGCTGAAATTTCCATTTGCACGGATCTACTTGTACCTGCCTATACATTCTCTCTATGTCTGCCGTGACGACGTAAGTGTGATTATGAAAACGAAGCAAGTGATTGAAGAGTTTCGGTTGTATTGTAGGCCCCACCATTAATACGTCATTTAAAGAGAGATTTTTATCAGTTTTGGCAGAAGCATTGAAGACTACGCGCGTCTTCGTGGTAGTACTGGAAAGTTTTATTACTGCGTGATGGGGCATATAATAACCCCCGAAAGTCTCCTGATTTATCAACGTCATGTGGCCTAAATCTATATATTCCTGCATAACCTTAGAATATTCGCGTTCAAGATCGGGATTAGACTTAAATCTATGCCTCATAGCCTGAAATTGTCTGAACGCACGAGAACGCGAGTCGCCAAGCTCTGGGTTTGCTTCTTTCAACGATAGTCGAACTACATATCGTCCGCTATCATCGCGCTTGGTATTTTGAGTATAGTGTGCCTCGCATGCTATTTCTTCGGTTGAATGAATCACACGACTCCCGACCTGTTCTAACTCCCAGAACTTAGCGATCTGTTTATTCAATTCTACCAAGTTACACGTAGCTACGTTTCTCCTTTCCTGATCTATTCCTCCAACGATTACCCACCCCAGCTGAGTCTTTTGAAGATACAAATCGTATTTGTCTCTGGATAAATGAATTTGTCCGATTGATAAAAATGACAACGTTTCCCCTGATCCGATAAGTATATCAACTGGACGCGGAATGTCGAATTGCGGATCTGCCAGCCGAATTTTGCTGGGTATATATACTATTTCCCGCGGAAAGGGTTTACTAGGAAGTGAATTTGTAATATTTGGTACGATAAGCCAATTAAGTATTTTTTCCGAGTCATTAATACGCGATCTAAGAGTGACTTCGACACTGCCCCTTGACGTGATACCGCTCCCCCCGAAACCCTTGATAGGAAGTTGACACGCTTGCGCTTGCAATTGAAGTTTAAGAACAAATTTTTCCGTTATAAAGTGATTCGTGGAACAAGTATCTAACAAAACGCGACCCTCCACGAAATGCCCTTTATTTGACCTAACTCGCACGACGGCGCTCATTAGTAGCTGTGCTGCAAGGGATCGAGAAACTGCACTAAATATATTTGACTTTAGTCACGCGGTAGAAGGAGAAATACTCGAAGTGCCGGAATTTGCGGGTGTCTGAGACGATGGCGCGTCTGCGTGCAGCAAAGTGTTATGGTATTTATCGCAACGTTTGCAATGACCTAGCGAGCATTTGCCAGTATGAGACCGCAGACAATTGAAGCATAAACGCTGAGCTCTGACAACATTCCACCGATTTTGCACCGAAAGCTGACTAAATTCGAGACATCGAAACAGAGAGTGAGACTGATTACATTTAACGCAAGCCTGATCGATTGTAGTGACAAAAACTCGCGCTCCATCATTGCCTTTCCTTGCCTTCCGGGGCTCAAAATCTTGTTTGTTGGGTGGGCCCCCTTCTGAACGTGTTATGTCATTTTCCATCGTATATAGCCTAGCAACCGTTGCCTCAATAAACTCATAGAATTGTTCAAGCGTGGGAAGCTCGATTACCGACAATTTGTCTTCCCATCTTTGTCTGACTGCGGGGGGTAAAGCTCTCTCCGGCAACCGAATAATAACGCGCGAGGGTTCTTTAACCTAGAGGGACGCAAGTGCATTTAAGTGCTGTTTGACCTCGTCCACCATCCTCGATAAATCCTTTGAATTAGCAGTCTTCAAAGGGACGATATCGATGATGGCGTCAAGGTGGTTTGAGATCAACATACGCTTCTTTTCATACGTGCTCACCAAAGTTTTCCATACTGTCTTGTAATTCACTGAGATCGTAAATCGCGATTCTGGTTAGCGCCTCTCCCAATAACGTGTTTCGCAGATACGTAAATTTAACCAAGTCATCAATATCACTCCGAGAATCGATCATTTTTAAAAACGCGTTTTTGTATGAAAGCCAGTCCTCAAGATTTCCGCTAAACTTGGGAAGTTCCGCGATTGGCAATTTAAGCAACCGTTGTTTTTCAAAAAAACGTCGAATTCCCCATCGGAACTCCCGGAAATCGCGTGGCATTGTTGACGGCTTCTCCGATCGCTAGTGCGTTCACCTTGCTTGCGAGCAACTAATAACGCGTACTGAGCTCCGACCACCCAGTAACCGTGAACAATGACCCTTCAGATATACTCAACGCTCCAATCTGGTCCTCGCATACCTGAAACCTTTTCGTCAAATCGGCCAGTCGCATATTCGCATTCGCATAATCGACTCCCGAGTCTCCAAGCAGCGTGTCTAGCATATTCAATCGGTTTTCTAATAATTCAACTTTGATTAGAAGCTCCGGGGGTGGATTCGCCATGTTGGCCAAATGATCTTACGCAAATAGTGGATTGTGGCTCAAAGAATATTCGAACGACGCGGCAGCCCGATCACTGATTTGATTTACCAGAAATAATAATAAAAGAAAAAAAAAAAAAAGAAACCGATTGAAGTATTAGGACGCTATGATACTTAATTCCTAACAACGTTAGTTTTATACAGATCAATTCGAATGTAACTCACGAGAGGTTTAAACTATTTGGTTTGAGCCGATGTATATTACGTGTATACGTGTGCACGCTATCGCATGTATAGTTATTGTTAAATACCCAGACAGACGGGTATCCATACATATAATTTTTAACGCAATTAATCAAAAAGGGACTCAAGATGTCAATCAATTGATAGAGAAAAATCATTTAGGCACAAATACAAACTCGAACCAACCTAGAACTAGTCGAGCGGAATGAAACGTTCCGAAAAGAGGAGCAGCGTATTCACGCTCATTTAATGCTCCTCTGTTCGAGCCGTGATGTTGCAGTGCCACCTGGTGGTGCACGCGGGCCACGTATTGAACGCTCCTGCACAAGCGGATGTATGACTTGGAATAATGTTAATCTAAATAAGCTAGAGCAGATAATGCATACGCAATTAACTGTTAAAAGACACAAATAAACTCGTTCAAACATACAAATAAAAGTCGAAATTGTAAAACGGAAAATTAAATTAAATTCCAATTGTTGAACGTTTATCCTCACGGGTAACTAATGAATTCATGTTTAAAAATCCCCCAAAAAATAAACAAACAAAAATAATTAAAAAATAGGATTGTATCAAAACGACGAGCACGTTCTCTCAAAAGGACAAATGCACCCCGAACCCCTTTTTTTTAAAAAACCTTTAAGTTGCAAGCATAAACGCAAAAATTCTTGATTATTTACTATACACTTTTACAAAGAGCCTATTCCGGAAAATAACTAAACTAAAACATGTATAAATGTCAAATGGAAAAACGATATATGGGAACAATAAGTATTATCATATGAAGAGCAACAGTGCAACGTAATGATAACATCACCTTATATCGAAATGTATGGTTTGTTTGCTTTAATCTATATGGCGTCTTACGTAGTCAATGCGTTATTCAATATCGAAGTTCACTTATCTGTAGCCTGAAGATGAGCCCTACGCCACAGCTGGGAGGGAGGCGTCCTGTGGTGGAGCGATAGCGGAACGAGGATGGCGAAGATCAGGCCGGTAAGTCGACGGCCTTGATCAATAGACGATGAGGTGTAACTTCCACCTCGCAGGTGGCACCAAGTGAAGCGTGGGGAACGATCAATCCCACGTGGATTGTTGGGTCCGAATTCCAAATCGAATAATTAAAAAAAAAAAAAAAAAAATTAATGAGCAATCAATAAATTTAATTTTGTTTCGCAAGTTTATGAACAATAAAAACCCCCCTTTTTGTTTATCTCAAATACGCGTTAGTAGAAAACGACCAATCTACATATATAAAGCGTAAGTTTATTTCTATTCAACAATATATTGACTGACCTGCATTAATTACAACTATTGAAGGAAGGGAAAGGTTAATTAATATTAACCATATACGGGAAAAAGCCATTGGCATAAAAAACCCTGAATTTATTTAATATTGCTAATCGGATACAAATGAATTTTATGAGATACTAATAAAGTGCATGATTTTGAAATCGTGGTTATGTGATTGATTGGGTACGCGTGTCTGGTATGTGAGTGTGAAGGTGTGTGCGAGAATGTTTATTCGTGAGGGGGACGACTCCCGACTCTCACGACGATTGAATGAATACGACCTGATAGGCCCCCTACCAGGTCGCACGATGCAGCGCAAGGCCGTGAAAGCGAGCTGATGCTCGATGGTTGAGTTCGTATGGTTATCAAATAAGCATAA
>JAPYYV010019788.1:0-22639 GCA_030522625.1 Copidosoma aretas
GTGAAGCCGCCAAGTACGAATTTCAACAAGCGTTGAACTTGCTTGGTATGGAGCAGCGCGTATACATGTGTGGGTGTAATTTTAAAAATTACACACATATACGTCAAATTAAAAATAATATTAATGTTTATTTATTAAAGTGACTGTAAGACCGATATATATATTTGTCTTGTTTTATTATAAACCAGTTTTAGACAAATAATATTTCACAATTTTGTATGGACTTGCTTTTTGTAATTAAAGTTCTTTTACACATTTTACTGTATTCTACAAATAATTTTCTTCTATTTAATTTCCATATTAGAGGGGCTGTAAAGGAATCAATGTTCCGACATTATGTACTAACCGCCGTTTTAGATTTCGATTAGTATGATGTATCTTAAGTGGTTCTACGTATTATAATGGTTCATTATACTATCCTTTTAAAAGGTTTTGACGAGAAAAATAATAATTATGCATAATTGACTTAAGAACTGGCCACCATATTGCTGCCACCATCTTCAATATTTTGTATTGCATAAAAATTCCAACTTATAGTGTCCTATAACCTTGAAAAGTCGTCATATAGTGTGGTTGGTTAAAATAACCAATTTTATGAAAGAAATAATAGTTTTCTCACATTTTGAGACAGATTAGGAGATTTTTAGCGGTCCCCTCCGCCCACTTATTGCCGAATCACAACATTGGGTCATCGTTAACTAAAAAAAAAATTCAAAATCATCAAAATAAAAAATAAACATCATTAGGATTCGAGTTTTCTGTTGTAAGCTATCTTATTTTAAGAAAAATGTTGCCATTTCGTCACACTGGGTGCTATGGCAAGCCTTATTACGTGCTGTTGCATAACGTTTCCCATACGATAGCTATGTGACATTTTTAGAGTAGACGAAAACCTGTCATTACCCTAATTAATAGTTTACATGCTACATTTTACGCTTACTTCTTGCGAACGCAGTCCATACGTGTTTCCAACATCGAGGTGCACAAATAACCCAAGACCAGGGTCATAAAGCAGTACACAACCGTGTACAACAATGTTGTGATTTATTGTGAGAAACAGTGATGTAGTGCGATGAACGGCTGTGAATTTTTTTACTCCCTGGGGTGGATTGCCTTTTTTATCTCAAATTGTGTAAAGAAATATGCATACAGCTAACGCTTGGTAGCTATGCAGCTATATGTTTAGAGGTAAGTGTATGTTTTAAATAAAATTATAGATTTTAAATTATTGCAAGAGTAAATCCTGTTTCCAAAATCCGCATGAAACGCACCTTGTGGAATCAACATATTTTTCATGTACTTTCTTCGTAAATTCCTAGAGAAATCCAAGTAACATGAATTTAGTGAGGGTAGTATGTTACCTATACACGCACAACAATTTTATTGTGTGAAAAAATTGTTATTGCAGGATTGCTCTGGTAGCTCTGGAAAATAGATTGATACCGACTATTTGCATTATAATAAAAAAACGCTTGACCTACTGACTTATCTAATAAAATATTATAAAATTACGTTAGATATCATCTTATGATAACGAAGAGTGTAGAATATTTTTTTTTCTTTTTATGTGGAATTTTCGTAATTTATTTCATGGTGACTTCAGCCACCTAGAAGAATTCCTTTGTAATATTTTTGATGTGTTTTCAGGTTAAGTTATGGGTAGATGATGATATAAACTGTTTACTTAAGGGCTATAGAGCATGGTGGTTTTAATTATAAATGTCACATTTAAATTCCATATATTTTAGAAATTTTTATTTTAAATTATCAACATTATAGTTTTATTAAGGTTATGTTATGTAGCCATGGGTTTGCTAAACCTGTGCTTGTACGCTGGGAAACATGGTATTTAGGAGAAAACAGTTACTATTGTAAAATTGTTTATCTAGAAAAAAAAATATCAGTATTGACAAAAAGGAATATTTGAGGTTACTTTATTGAAATCTTAAATTTTATCGATAGGATTTTAATACCGGTTAATCGAATTCCTAATATACGTCCCTAAAAAAATTGTGATGACAATTTTACAACAAATGTTTCAGGTGGCATAAAATTTCAGCTATTCAGGTGGCCTGGTTGACGTAGAATGTCTGTATACTTTTAAAGCTTATGTTTTGGAACCATTGATTGGAAAAATCCACTTTTTAAAAGTGCAGAACATGACGTACATGACTAGAGAATTTGTTAGGTGAAAATCAGTAATTATAGATAGTTATAAAATAAATACCACTATATCGATGAGAATTGTGATATTAGAGGTTATAGGATCTTTCATAGAATTTTATAGCTAAGATATTAATACATGCCTAAAAATTTATAATATATATCTCGTAAAACATAATCAAGACAGTTATATAATAACTCAATATAGTTCTTAGGCGTTTTTGATCGTTCGCGACACCATTTTGAACTCACGATTTTGAATTTGTGAGAGTACCAAGTAACTTTTAAGAGGCTGTGATTATTTGTTCAATTTGAGCCGAAATAATTGTAAACGTTATAATCACGTGAAAAATAAGATGTTGAATACGGTGAAAATCTTTTTCCTTACAAACACGATTAACATTATCCATTCACCTGCATGATGTCATGTCGTCTACTATCCAAATAATCACCAAGCGTTACCTAAGAGTTCAGAAGAGCCAGCTGCGTTTACTGTGATTTCCACTCAAGGCACTCAGCGTGCCGAGTGAATGCTTACCATTGACCGAAAACATCAGTTGTTACGCTGTATACGTGCTCCTAGGGCTTAGCTCACGTAAACTATACTGTACTATACTATGGTTAACTATACTATACAGAGACATTTTTTATTCTTTGTATATAAGTTTATACAATATGCTCGAATTTTTTCAATGATAAATTTATTGCATGCTTATACATTTTACAAAAAAAAAGAAACTTTTATTGAACTTAAGGCAGCTTTTACAGAAATGCGAATGCACTGTAGGCTTTTGTTCACCTTAATGACTGCAAAACTTTCAAAATTTAATTTTTACGCTGGACAACCACATTTATTTAAAGAGACAAATCTTATTTATTGATTATTTTTAGGTTTTAAAGCATTGAGATCATTTTAGCCAATGATATTTAATCTCTCTTTAGAACATTTATTTTTGCTAATGCTTGATGAAAACAATATATTTAAAACCTTATGAGTGTCAACAACGGAGATTTAAGTATATTGTTTACCATTTTAATTAGGTTCTGGCAGAGTCTTAAATTACAAGTCTTAAAATTCCAGAACTGTCCAGAGGCTTATTCTCCACCATGGCATATCTTTTTTGATGTACAACCGAAGGGCGCATTGCTAATGTGAATTGCTATATTTATGTATTTATTCATTTATAAATGGGCCATGGACTCAATTACATGGTACGACTATAGTAAGCATTTCACTAGGTGCCACTATCCGCTTAAAATACTGCGGTCACGTAGCTCACAATTTACAAACGTATGAGTACAGCAGTGGTGTCTAATAAATTTTAACAATAAAATAAAAGTATGATAATAATTGTAATAACATCTGTATTATCGTAAACTATCGTGATAAGTTGTTTTTAACTCGCAATTCTTTACTCAAAAGTCAAAAATGGACAGTAAAAATTAAATTAATTTTATAATACGGTTGTATTAAGTAAACTAAAAAATAAAAATAAAGGGCATCAAATTTAAAAAAAACGTGAGTTGCAAAGGGTTCTATTTAGTTTTTCTCAACAATATGTGGCATTTGCAACCCACGCTTATTTGAAATTCAAATAATGTGTATCTTTCATTTACTTAATAAATGCGGATTTTGAAATTCTTTTTTGTTTATTAATTTAAATTGTTTTTTCTAATAAACAAGTAAGAGGAATATATGTATTAATGCTCTCTCCAAAAGATTCTTTATTTGATTAGATAGATAGAGAGGGACAGAGAGAGAAAGAAAGAAAGAAAAATAAAAAGAGGGGCAATGTCGTAGGGCCGACCAACTCAGCAACTGCAGCGATTTTGTGGAGACATTTTGTAAGATCGCGGTACCCAGTTAAGAGCACAATATTTAAAAGTTTTGATGGCGAGAGTAAAAATAATAATTATAACAATAACAATAAACTCATTATTAGTAAGTATTACTACTGAATCATAACTATTGATTATTATATTATTATTATAATAAATAATGAAAAATATAAAGATTTTATCGTCCCTTCATTAATAAATGTTAGGTTATTTACCCATGATAGTAGTATTTTAAAATAAATTAAATGTTTTATGATCAAAAAATCTCTACTAACAACTTTTTTTCTAGAGATTTAATTTTTAGTAAATAAAATTTGACTAACTAAAATATCAGTTGAAAGTAAATCAAAAGATGTATATTTTATCGATAATATAGTGCCACAGATTATTGGAATTCGACTGCCTAGTAATAAGCAAGTGTTGAAAGTGTTTTTTATGACACAAGAAATTAAAACTGTTTTATAAAAGATGGTTGTAAATTGGTAGTAAAAGACACTTTAATATTCTGGGAGAAAGCTGATATTTCAACCAAGAAATTTAATAGATGTTTTGATGGAATAGAAATCCGTATGCAGGATATAGAAATATCCAAAAGAATAATAAAATAATCAGTATAACATGTCATGAAAAGGAATATACTCGGAAATTAAAGTAATGGTTTTATATTACGCATGGCAATGCGATTAATATTGTAAATGGAGAGAAGAAGACTTTTGTCTCAGATCAGATATCTGACACAATATATATAGCAGGGATTGTACATAAAATCGAATTGAACAGTCTACAAGGTAAATTTAGGACTCATAAAAATATATTGTAGTTAATAACAGTGACAAGAATATAAATATCGATGAAAGCCACAATAAGAAAAATAATATAGGTAAATCATACTTGGCTTTTGGTGTATTTTAGATGAAATTAAAAATTCTCAAAAATCTGTTAAACAAGGACTTAACTATCAGGTTGACAGATTTAATGCATGGGTTTTAGTGAAAAGAATGAATGTCAATTATTATATAATGGAAAAGACCGGTAACGGATTTATTATTTTTTTCCTTCTTATTAGTCAAAATGACGTCGAATTTTTTTCCAAAATGATGCAAAACATTGTTACACGAAATTAATTTATATGATTTATTAACTAATCTTATATGAATGAAATAATTATTTTTATTTTAATAATAACTTTTTGAATTTTTCTGTCTCATTACATAATTTAAGGACCGTTTTAAAATAAGTAATGAATTTTGTTCAAACTGATAGTTGCTTAAACGTTCAAATTATCTTAGTTTCAGCAGTAGATCAGTTACATCCTTCCAGTCAGCAAAGTGATCAAATGGATTTTTCATCTAGTGAAGCAACAGGAGAAGCAACATCAAAAAATAGTTTGGGATCTCATTTTTCTGGTCACGATCGTTATCATCAGGCAAAAAAAATACGTGGTTACATTAACGTAACGATTAAGTATGTTGTGGCGGTCCTCGACGCTTGCATAGTTACATTCGGAGACACTGTTTACTTAATAAGTGTCATAGCCAACACCTTACATTATGGAGAAGCGTGGTTTGTGGCTTCTAATGCTATAAGAACCCCCAATAAAGACTTGAGTTGTATTAAAAACTCATACAAAATTGTTGACCCTAAAGTATCAAGAGCAATTTGGGAAAAATTTAAAAACCATCTTTGGTATTTAAGTTCTGAAGCCAGTGTAATGTCATTTTTTGATAAGAATATATCTATTGAATTAAAATATGATATATTAAGATCATTGAAAATTACTAATAAAACTGAGATTTTGAAAAAAAAATTTTACAACCCATCAAAGATGTTTGAGCCACTTGGCAGACAAAGAAATATACTTTTCCATTGATTCATAAATACTCTTATTTCTTGATAGATTCGATATCGGTAAAGATTTCTTGTGGACCTCTTGTGAAAGCTGGTCAAGAAGCGATGATTTTTTGAAAAAAAAAGGACAATTTTAAAACACTTACATGTCACTATCGATATTGCTAAGAATGCAATGAAATTTGCAGGAGGATATATAAATAGATTAAGAGACAAAAAACAAAAACAATAGTTCATCTAAAATGTGAGTGAATACAAACAAAAATTTAATGTTTGTAAAAAATAAATCAAATCTAAAAATCTTACTGAATAAAAAGTTAAACAATTTAATTTGTGCTAATAATTATGTATTAGAATAATGACAATATTTAAAATTTTGATTGAATGAAATTATGATGGTTTGAACCAAACTGTAGCTTATCAATATAAAAAATGGTATAATAGTCTAAAAATTTGCATTTATTGTTTGATTTTATGTAAAAACGAGTGTATTTAATATTATAAAATATTTGTAGAGAGTAAAAAGAACGGTTAAATTGTACAAATCACCCAAAAATTGTGTAAAACTGCATCACTACACTCAACACGTAAAGTATTTACCAAACTAAACTAAATGACGGATTTTACGTTGTACTTTTTTATAAGTAATGCTGTATTTAACATTATCAAAATGTGGAGATTAAAAAGAACGCTAATTTGGCGAAAATCACCTAAAAATGGCATAAAACTTTATTTTTGACCCCTTACACGAAAAGCATGAACCGAATCGGATTAAAATGCGGATTTTACACAGCATTGTGACTAAAAAATACTAGATCTGGAACCTCAAAGGGATAGAAAAATAAAGTTTAAAATACGTAAATGTGATTTTCACCTATTAGTAACCTAAAAACCTGCTATATTTATTTGGCACGGTTTAAAAAATTTTTTTACGGTAAATCCGGCAAGAATTTTTTTTTTTTTTTTATTTTTTAATTTTAAGGGGGTCGCCCGGGCAAAAAAAATATTTGTTTCGGGCTAACGTTCGTATATTTATGTCCTTTTTTTCAAGTTTTAAGGGGGTAGCACGGGCAAAAAAAATATTAGTTGCGGAGCAACGTTCTAATATATATGTCTTCTCATATTATATCGCTTATTTTCGTGGAGCGTAAGTATTAGCCCCCCCCCCTAGCCCCCCTACTATAAATTATTGTAATAATATTTTGTGTAAAAATAAGCTAAAAAGACGCTTATTCTGGAACTTTTTTATATACAACCCAGCTACCCACGCTGCCCCCCCTCTTTCTGCCACACTTTATTATTGGCCCCCCATGGTGGCCTCACAGCACTTCCACACCCCCAGCAACACCCACGAAATCACGTACAATCTTTCGTTTTCTCCCTTAGAATAAACATTTTTGTCCACCACAGTGCCACCACACTTCCTCAGTCCCTTTACTACCTACCCATTTACTTTATTACTCTAAGGAGGTTCGGAAGTATTAATCAGCAAGGCGAGTAATGGGAAGTCCCCCAGCCCGCGCAGTTTGGCCCCCTTTACCGCGCACCCCCTCTTGTACCCTATGAACTTAATATTTTGCTAACATTTAGCGTTCACATTGTTTTACATGCACTATACCATGACTAAAAAATTTACTCACCGAATCTTCAAACAATACTTTATTCGTAGATACAGTTTTTTTTCATATCTTTGCATTTTTTAAAAATATTTGTCCATATAAACGACAATTCGAGGCCACGTTTCATAAAAGCCTATGTTATCACACTCATAGTCATTTGTATTATTGTTTTTAAAATGATATATAACAAATATTTAAAAAATTCATATAAGTTCTACGTATTTCAGATAATCAGGAAAGATTATTATCATTGGGATCTCTGCATTTTGTTATCACTCCAAAACCTTCTTAACATATTTTATTTATCTTCGTATCATGAACATTTTTAGTATACCCACAGCCCCTTTATGACTCCGATTTAAAAACATCTTAAATTTCTTTCTCATAATATTATTGTTGCAAGTCATTAAACGTTACCCCAAGTGCACCACGTAGAGGTAGACTTACTATAAATTCCATGTGTACATGTGCGTGTATGTATGTGAATGCGTATATATGGGAACGTGTTCAAGTTGTAATGAAATTTGGTCTGATAATAAAATGAGTCATAAGTGTAGTGCAATTATTGTTTTGAATAAAATATAAATTTGATCCAGATTTAATTCAACTTCATCGAAAACTTCATTGCAAACTATATTTGTTTTCTCCTGTGAATTTTCTAGTTCAATTTGTATGAAAACATTTTTAAGATTTTTACATCTAGATATTGCCACATACAATTGACGAAAAAAAATAAGGATGAAATTCTTGTATTTAAAGTAATTCTTGGCATAAATACTCTATTTTAAATTTTTTTACCATTTACAATTTCGTCCTCAAGATTGTATTTACATAGTTTTGTTATTTTTAGTCGTATTTCATTATACAATCCATCTTAGATACATAAATTTCGAACCAACATTACAATGGCATTTATTTTCAAATTAAGTTAATAGGGTAGGACATCTTCTCAAATGGAGTTTAAATATTTCATTGGGAAATCAATGTTTATATAATCATCAGTCATATCAATTACTTTATAAGTAGCATGATTGAAACTATAATAAGTGACAGTTTTTCTATTCAAGTTGATCAAAATCTTATTATTCAAAAAATATGTTAATGCATTATGTAATTTTCAAATAATATTATTTATTGAAGAATCATTAACATGATTAAAGAATTTTGAACAAACGTCATTTGATCTCCATTTTTTTGGAATTTTCAAATAACCTTATTTTCTATCTCCTATTTTTATTAGTAACAAAAAAATATTTCATTAATTGAACGCGTATTGATTTTTAATCCTAAGATTTTGAAATGTTACCACGAATAACAAATTTTTATGGTTTTCGACTAAAGTAATTTTATTTGCATTCCCTACAATAGAAAGAGTTCTACGGAAATCTCCTCCAAGAATCATTAATTTGCCACCAAATTATTTATTACTATTTCATAAATAACGTCAAAAGCGATCAACAATCTCTAATGCTTTCTTTGGTATCATTGACGCTTCGGATCAAATAACAACATTGCCCTCGTATTATTCCTTTTTATCTGATTGCACCTCTAAAATATCAGTTCTAACTATACGTAGATCTAAAGGTAATTTGAAAGTCCTATTACTTGTAATCCCTTTGGAAAGTAAAAAAGAAACTATACCTGTCCATGTAATTAAAAACTTTGTTTAACAATTAATAAGAAGCAATAAATTAACATTTTGTGCAAAAAGGTCTTACCTCATCCTCCAGGACCATCTACAAGAAAGGTTTTGTTTTTAGAACTAATAACTTCTTGAAAAGAAGTTCTTTAGTCTGTATTTTGTTAGGAAAAAAAATTTTTAAAAAGCTTTCCATTGATAACCCGCTCTTTCTACTTGTTTAAAAACTTTACTTATGAAAGATTGATGATCTGGTAGTCAAAAGTCTTTACATGATAAGTTATCCTTGTTAAAAATTTTATAAATATATGATAGAGCTTTGTCGTCACTATCAGAAGTATAATCTTCAATTAAATAATTTTGACATTTATTCCAAATTATATATCCTTGAACATTTTCTGACATAAGAAACCACGCAAAACATTTTCTTAATTAAAAAGATAACAAAACTATGCAAGCATCATGAAAAATTTTATCAATTCACGAATCGTGATCAACGAGACCCATGTGTATGGCCGTTTCGTTAAAACTATTATACTTCATACAATTGATTGTTTTTATGTCATCATAAGATATTTTGCCTATAACTTTGTTCAATATAAGTTTTAAATAAATTTACCTTGATATTTTGGTGACACGAAATTTAGTTTACCAATTGTTAAATTTTTTTTTTATTTAATTGCACTTTATCTAGTTCTTCGTTTAATCGTCATATATATAATATTCTGTGAAATAATGTATTTTGTATTGTTGGAAAAAATATCTTTTTGATTTAAGACAGACTTAGCTATTAAGGGAGTTTTTCAATTGATTACAGCTTTAAAAAATGCTCTATCATTGCCTTTATAAATATAATCAAATATATACTTCAGGCTCAGGATCAAAGCACAACATTTTACATTAATATGGCAATTATATTTCCTTAACAAGACATCATTGTAAGGTACTACCATGAAATCGTCTACTGGGATCTCTACAGTACTGTTTTTTGTCTATAAATATGATTTATGATTTTCATGAACATTATTGCTTCTTTTACATTTAGTATAACAATTTTTTATTTATGTTTCTGATGTAAATCATTTTAGAAATTTTTTTAGCATGTATTATTATCCTTATCAAAGCAATGAGTATATTCTGAATGAGGTTTTATACCCAATTTTTGTAATATTTGATTTTCGACAGGAATTTCAGCAGAAATATATTGATCAATTTCATTTGATGAGAAAAGCTTATTACTGTGATTGAGTGTAATTTATAAGTGTGCATAAGTCAAGCCTCTTTTTTTAAACTATATTGTGGAAACATAAGATAAAACTTTACCGAAGATCTTTTTTTTCAAAATGTCATCAAAAATTTATTTGAGCTTTGTTGTAATCTAAACTCAACATGTTATTTGTAAATCTTAATCTATTTTTTGCTCCTTCTTAATTCCTTTCTAATTCACAAATCCATGCCCACCCTGCCCGCCATCAATCTTCATATACGTCTTTGTTTCTTTACATTTAAACCCAACTTTATATTTTGAATCTACCTTCTATTTTTTCTACATATTTTTTTTCTCTTTCATGCACTAGTCTCCGCTACATATCTGCAATATGATTTAATTATTTAGTACATGAAAAATAATCTTTCATTATAACTTGCCACTTTATCTCTTTTGCTTGAGCCGAAAACTGCTTTGACTGAACTTTGCTCCCTGCCTGTCGTTTTTTCTCAATACCACGATATTTTTTTGTTAAAAACTACACTTCTAGGTCCGTTTCCTATTTTTAAACTTTAAATGATCCAAATCTAAGTAAAACAGATATGTGTCTATTTTTTTTTAATTCCTAGAAATTAGCAACTTTTTTTGGTTTACTTGCAGTACTTTTTTTGTAGTTTATTCATCTAAGTCTTTCTGCACATGTTTTCTGTCTTTAACATGCTTGGCACCTTAAGCCACGTTATTATATTACTTAGGACAGTAAATTTTGAGTTTGCCTACTATTATACCTTCCGTATTATATAAGATTCACTTATAGTCTATCTTCTACATAAACAAACATCGAAGTACCAGGCTCCATGGGCACTCTTGCCTTTTCTCTTTTATGGTTTTAAAAAATTTTTTAGCTACTGGCCGCAATCAACTGTTTTTTTCTGTATATTTTAAAATTCTTTTTAACATTTTTGTCATTTTTATATTTATTTCTCCTAAATTTATTTTATGCCGGAATATTTTCTCATTTATGTTATTAAATTCTGTTATAACTTCACAAACACAGCATATATTTAGTTGACGACTTTCTCTAGTTAACTTTCAATAAAACTATTCATAACAAACATATAGTATCTTGTTCTCTCTTTTGTTCTGATGACAGCCTAACTCTCTTCTATTTTTTTTTCTGCTCAATCGATTTTTCTTTTTTTCAACAATTATAGTTTCTTAAATCTTGTATGTTACATTAAAGAAGCAAATTCTTTGTAGCTTTAATGTCTATCTACTTCTTCCTTACCTTGTAAATTTGATGGATTCTTGCTATCGCCCACGCTTCTATAGTATTTGTGTTGGACCATAAATTATGAATTATATTTGTGAAATTACTTGTCTATATTACTTGCAGATTCCTAAAAATCATTTTTATGATTCTGTCTTCTCATGTGTCTTTTCTGTTTTTTAGTTTCCCAAGACATTTTTTATTTAATGATGGATATATTTTTGTAGGAATCCTTCTAAACTGTACTGTTCATTAATATACTCCTTTTCTTGTTTTCCGTAATGTATGTTGTCACTTTAAAAATTTTAAATTATTGTTCTTGGCCTTTTTCCTTATTACCATCCATCTTTTTTTTTATTTATGTTTTTTAATAGCTCTTCAAAACGCATTTAAATTTTGTTTTCTTAAACTCTGCTTGGTTTTCTTAGAATTAGTTAATTTTCTCGTTTCTTATTATTTCATTTTTTCTTTCTACGTTAGTCTTTGATTCTATTTCTACACTCTTTTTTTTAAATAGCATTTGATTTTACCTTTAATCCAAATTTTTACTTAATTATCGTGGAGTATTGAATAATAATTTGCAATGATTTACCTTTAATAATCGTATCATTTGTAAATTCTTTGATAACTATGTAATTACATTAGGTAACCTACCCACTTTTTTGTGATATTCATTCCTTATCTATATTCGCCTACCTGTGCACTCTACTTGCTAACCTCCTTAATTTCTTACATTTATAAAATAAATTGTATGAATAATAATCATATACATATACATATAATTTTCTATACGACTAGCAATTTATATCTTATTTAATAAATAAGCATAAAACAGTCTTATTCTTTAACTTCAATAATGATGATTAAAATATATTTTAACTTTTTTTTACTTATAAATATTATATTTTTTTTCCTTTTATAATGCTATTCTGAAAATATTTCTTTTATAAAAACATTTAATTTAAAAGATATTAAAATAATGTAAAAAAACTATGGCTTGGGCTAGGACTTTAAACACACACACAGACGTGATCTTTCGTGATTTCCGATAACACATAACTAATCTCAACTTAGCATATATTACCGAGGGCCTTATTATAGAACAAATACAGTACCTTTGTTTTAATTTACTCCCTTGCTCTTTTAGAAAAAAATAACTGTTAATTTTTAGTACTTATACAGCAACTATAAAAGCTATAACAAACTTAAAAATAATCGGACGTTCGCATAAATTTTATGACATCTGTATTGGATCAATATAAGATTATCTACATGCTTATGTTATTATAATAATTTCGTCAATTTAATGCATTCATGCTTATTTTATTTTTTGCGCACTATATACACATTTTATACAATTGCCACCATTCTATTTAAAAAGCTTTTATATCTAGTGATTTTAAGATTTTTTTTCAGCTAAAGCGACTCCTTACTGTTTAGATTGAGTAAATTTTAGTGTTTTGGTAATATAAACAAAATTTTCCTACTACACGAAGAGAAAAAGCTACCAATTTTAGCATGGTGTCCTCATCCTTTCATAGTATGAAAAATACCACTTTGATATAGCAGAAGTGTGTATCTATTAGGGCGTAAACTTATACCCGTCTAGCAGGGCCACCAACCATACCTAGATAGCACGATACGTATGCAGTATACGTATGGCCACCTACCATTGTAGCGGTGTTCTTATGCGGGCAGAGCGTGACAGAGTCGCATGCTTAAATTGCAGAAGCTCTATACTATTTTGGTATAGAGCTCGAGCAAGTGCGGTGATATATATAAGAGGTTTTGCTCACTCATACCGACTCATCGTGGTGGTGCAAAGGAGAGCTAACCTAATTTTTTTTAGGTCAAATTTCACGGTAAAATGAAACAACATTAACCTCATTTAGGGGTGGAGGTGGATGAATGCGTGGTGAAACTAGGATAAGGGGTAAGGGGGAAGCGTGGTGCAGCGTGGAGGGTGATCGAGGGAGCTAGTACTCGTCCTCAAACCATAAAACTATATAATATAGGAAGATTTAATATAATAAGATATATCTTCCTATATTATACAGTTGTATAAAGAAAAATTAGTCTCAGCACCGCCCCCCCCCCCCCGCCCTGCCACTCTTTAGCTCCATCCAGGCACCTTACAGCTCCCCCTTAAATCACGTAAATAAGTTTGTTAATTTATACGTGTTTTTAACCCAATTTTTCTTGGGTAAGCTCCCCCCGCTCCCCGTCGCTCCATCACAGCTCCTAACAGCTCCTCCTCCACCTCTCCCTCACCACCCCCTCAGCTCCGCCGAATCACCTCATAAACTATTTCACAATGCACACACACACAACTTAATTATAAGTTCACGCATATGAATTAATAATTTGGTTTTATTTCGATTTCTCCCTTCTAAATGTTTTAAGATAAACATTATATTAACAAGTGTATAATAAAATAACATCAGAGGAGAAAAAAAGTAGCTCTTACTAACAAGATATTGATTATATAATATATATATATATATATATATATATATATTCCTATATTATATTGGTAGTTCGTGTGGGTCAGAAGTAATAGCCCCCCCCCCCCTCATGCCACCCTACACGTTTTTTTACATGCTTGAAAGCAAAGTAAAGATAAGGTGAAAATATGCTAATTTTTAATAATTTTCTATAGTAAGTTAGATTCACCGCGCCCCCGCTCTCCCATCTACGCTCCTAACTCTTTTTAATTTGCCCCAGCATAGTCCCCCACTGCCCCTCTTTATTTTAAACGTAGCCCCTACACGTTCTTCTACGCCGCCCCGTGCCCCTAATTTTCGTTAGGCCATCCCTTACTTACCTAACAATCCACAACGACTTCGATTTATATGAGTCTAATATATTTCCCCCCCCCCCCCCACGCCCCCCCGATTGCACCCACACCCCAAGATAGCCGACCGCACCCCACCCGCAACCCCCCCGCAACCCGCCCCACCCAATTCTCGCCAAAGTCTCCCAAAAACAGACGAATTATTCCGATTACAGACGAATACTTTCACCCACCCCCCAACATTGTCGAACATTGCCGAAAACCAGCGATTGCGGCTAAAGCCGCTCCTTTAAAGTCCCTAAGGATTATCTGTTTTTCCCGCGAAGTTTATTTTGCTAGTAGACCGAAGCACCACAATAAAACGTGACCATTAGTAATACAACTGATGAAACAGATAACGGAGCACCCGCACGCTCGATCTCAGTACAGAATAAAAATAAAAAATAACTTAATCACCTACAACCAAATAACCAAATAGACTTGCTCGCTTACACTGTCTATTTACAGATCATATATTTACTAAGAGTGTAAGCAGAGAAGTATATTGCCCTAATTGCGCCGTAGTCTAGCAAACTTTATCTTAGCAGTGATACACTAAGATCTCCCAATCGGAAACCATGTTTTTTAAATACAAAATATGATTAGCAATATATTTTCGTGTGTTTTACTTACTATATAGGTGTATCATACTATAGATCATAATGTAAATAGACAAGGTTTGCTGGATAACACATGCTTCTGAAAAAAGAGAAAATCAATTAAATATCAGGGCAATAGAGCTCTAAATGTGTCAAAAAGAAGACACGTTTTTTAAACGAATGTTCTACTACGTCAAAAATAGCCAACATTGCTGTACTGAGGCAGGAAATACAAAGCCTGACAGTCAGTGATACAGCTGTTGAAACAGATACTTACCCAAAATTCATACACTTTAGCTCAATACGTAATTCAAATAAAATAAAATCAAAGCACAGATAAACCAATAACAAAATAGACTTTTCTGCTAATACTGTTTGTTAATAAATAATTTTGAGTAATTCAGGATGTAAGCAAGGTAGTAAATTAGGTTTTAAGATAACATACATAGGATAATCACACCTTATTACAGAAATCAGACGGAGCAACTGACTCATGGACTTGGTGGAAAAAAAACCAAACATATGCAGACCATGATTACGTTGTAGCCTGGCAAACTATAACTTAAATGTAATTTGCTAAGGATTCCTCATCAGGTTTATTGTTATTTTTATACAAAATTGTATACGCACTAGTCTTCTGTGTATTATACTCACTACATAGGTGTATGATGATTTCGATCATGATGTCAATAGACAATGTTGCCTGGATATCGCATGCTTTTGACAACGGAGAGATCCAATCAAAATTTAGGGCAAGTAAACTCGATATTTGTCTAACAGAAAATATGTCTTTTAATACAATGCTTCACTGCTACGTCTAAAAATAACCAATTTTATGTTACTACGGCGGAAAACAAAATAAGTGACTAACACCAGTACAGAAGTTAAAACAGACACTGGATGAAAGACACGTACACTTGAGCTTAATACTTAATTTAAATAAATCAAAACCCACGAACCTTCAACTTAATTCCTAAATCAACTCGCCCGATTACAATGTTTAATAATAATTTATTAACCACTTATTCTAAATAATTTCAAAGGAAAGCATCGATATAAATCTCTAGCTCCTTTAATTAAATAACCCAGTATACGTTAACCTAATATCTGAAGGGAGAAAAAAAAATTAAAGTCAAAACTATTTATTGTTTCTAATAATTGGGTTATAAAGAGGGTGGGAATATTATAATTATTCTAGAAGTAATTATAAAATCATGTATTTTTAGTCAGTCGAGAAGAGAGTGGAATGATTGTAGGAATAATTTTTGAAAAACACTTAGGCACCCATGTATCAAGTTATACTTTTCCGGCAAATTACATATGTAGATGTTGCTGATTACTCCAAAATTCGTAAGGTAATTATCCCAGTCGAAATTTAAAAATAATAAGATGCAATGAAAATGAAATATTTCATCCATAGCATCTTATGTTTATAAACCAATGATACAAAATATTAAATATGTAAAACTTTTAAAAAAAAAACTTTAAGTAAAGTGTAAAAATTAAAAAAATTTATTTATTTATTTAAAAACTAATAAATAAATAATATAAAAGAAATAATAATTAGTATATAGAAATACGGCAAGTAGAATCTATTTCCAATGTTTTAAAAAACTTATCTAATTAATTATTTTATAGTTTATTGATGTAAATCAACAAGTATTTAAAAAAAAATTAATAAATAAGCAGTAATACGGAATTTAAATTAATAGTTAGTTATATACAGAAATATAGCAGGTAGTGATGTATAGCTTACTAACAAAGGTTGCTCGTAGATAAGTCGACACGGTACACGGCTCGTGTGCAAGAGATCGCGAGTTTAAATCCGGTAAAAAAGGTTTTTTTTATAAATTGGAGATTCACTTACTTTGCATATTTTAAAAGGGTAAAGAATTGGAAATCATTGATGAATTCCCCTGCGTAACGGTCATATAAAAAATAAGTTTCATCAAAATATTTCATACATAAAAGAATACTATGAATATCTTATATAATATAATTATATTGTTATCCAATATGATTCCAGAGACATCATAAGAAATCTGGGGGTTTGCACGTGGAGCACGCAGGGAACGACGCCCCACTAGTATAAGAATATATGTATATATATATAACTTACTGTATGTTTAGTGATAAGGACTAAATTATTTCGGCCCCCCTCACCCCCCTTAGCATCCCCTCAAATCACCCGTGAATTCGTTATATTTGTACGTGATTTACATGATCGTCATTTATTTGTAGCCCCCTCACCTCTACCATTACCCCCTCCTTATCCCCCTCAATAATTCGATCGTTTTCTCCGTGATTTCACGTGAAAAATCATTTTTCTAATTTTTCAGCGACCCCTCTCTACCCCCTCCCTCTAAGCCCCCTCCAAAACTTATAAATTTTACGGGCTTTCACCAGCCTCCCCTTAAAAAATTAGAAAATGATCAGGTTTTAACCAGCCTCCCCCCAAAAACCTAGAAAATTTTTAGGTTTTTACTAGCCCCCCTCAAAAACTTATAAAATTTTCAGGTTTTCACCAGCCACCCCTCAAAAACATAGAAAATTTTCAGGTTTTGACCAAGCCCCCTTAAAAGCTTATTCATTTTTCACATTCAAACTAGAATCCCTTATCTTAAAAATGAAAACTTATCACTCAATATTATGTAGTCAAGCAGTTTAATAATTTTATTTTAATTAATTTTTAAACAACTATCATAGAATTTAGAATATTTTATAAGTATAAAAATTTGAGCAGTATTATTTAAATGATTTTTCCACTCCAATACGTGGTTATCGTTCAGGAACGCTTTTTATACAGTAGTTTCTTCATTTGTCTTGGTAGCACTAGCATTATACTAGCTTAAATTAACTTAAGTTATTATACGACAAACGTTACTTTATAGCTCTTTTATACCACTTTGATGATACCAAGATAAGTAGGCCTACTCCACTTTTAATCCTAATTTAAATTTAAAAAAATTTTAAACGAATTGTATTGTAAAAAATAATAGTTAATTATAAATAAAATATTTAATTACCATCTTTAAAAATTTCTTCCAAAACAAACTTGTCAATACTATTGTTGTTTTATGAAGAATAATTAAATTTAAATTAAATATTTAATTACCGTCATTAAAAATTTTTTCCCAAACAATATTGTCAAGACTATTGTTAGTATTTAAGTGCAATTGTATAAATATATTATTTGGATTTTTGCATATGGACAATGCTACATATAATTGTCCATGAGAAAATAACGGCTTATTTAAGTAAAGACCTATTTTATCAAAACTCTGACCTTTAGATTTATTTATAGTCATTGCATATGCTGATACTATTGGAAATTGATTTCTGTATGAATCAAAATTTAAAAAAGTATTGTTTCTAGAACATAATGTTATTCTAGGTAAAACAACTTGACTTCCAATTTTTTCACCTGCAATAATTTCAACTTCAATGTTAAACTTGAATGATTTGGTTATTTTTCATCGCGTGCCATTACAAAGCTCAGAATAAATATTTTAATTTCTAATTAATGTAGTAATTGCTTCTATTTTTGAATTCAGATTATGCGTGTGAAGATTTTCTCGAATTTTAATTAACACTTCTGTGAGAAAATTAATATAAATATCATCAGATTTATTAACTTCTTTGTATGTTGCTTTGTCAATACTGTAATACGTAACTTCGTTTCCTTCTATATAATTTAAAATTTTATTATTTAAAAAATAGTGTATTCATTATTAGTAGTTAATATAGCTCTATTTATATTTAAATTTAAATTGTTTCCGAATATTTTCGAGCAAACGTCTGTTGTTATCCAATTGTCTGGAATATTGAAATTTTTGATCATTCCGTTTCCAATATTTAACAGACCGAAAAATTTCAAATAATCTTGATAAATATGATGATTTTATTGTGTCTTCGATTATAATACTTTTATTACTATTTTTGATAACTGGTAAATGCGACAGATATCTCCTCCTTATACTATTAATTTTCCTCCGAAAGGTTTGTAATTGTTACATGAATCTGTCAAAGTTTTGTCAACAATTAATAATGCTTTCTTCAGTATCATTGACGCTTCGTCCCATATAATTATATCAACTTCTCTTAATTTTTTTCTAACCAACTCGAATTAAAAAATAAACTTACAATATTGTATAAATCCAACAGTAATTTGAATGTTATATGACTTCTCATACCTTTTGAAAGCAGAATTGACGCAATACCTGTCCAGACCACAGATGTAATTTTTTGTTTTTTTTTGAAATAGAATAATAAATTATAGTTTTGTACAAAAATGTTTTTCTAGATCATCCTGGACCATTAATGAAACAAATCGTATTACTTATATTCCATATACATCTAAAAATGTAGTTTTCTGCTTTATTTAATATAAGGTACAAATAAATAAACATTTTTTTACTGTATTCAATTTCTTTTCAATCGTTTTTCGCATCAAGAATACAATTTTCTGAAATTGGTAGATTGAAGTTTTTACAAGAATTAAGTTCTGAATCAAAAATACTATTTATATGTCAAAGAGCTTGATTAATTGTATTTTCAACGAAATCTTCAGTAAATTTTAATTCATATTATCTCTATATATCATCACCTTAAAAATTTTTTGTAAGTAAAAACAATGCAAAAAATTTTCTTAATTGATTCAGTAACATAATAACACTTGCTTCTTTAAAAATCAAAGTGTTATTAATAAATAAATTTATTAATAATGATTAAAACTTTTGCTTTGTTTCACAATTTCTTTATTCAAGTAATACTGACAGCTGTTTCGGCAGTTACGCGGTAAGGTGAGGAACGTAAATACAAGAAGCTTCGAAATAAATGTAGTTGTTAATAGTATTATCTATTATCGTTGAGGGAGAACAATTAAGTTGATCGTTAGTTATAAATTTATTTTGTCTCTGTGCTTTTATAATCACTATTGTTTCTAACAAATTTAACCTTTGACCTTTAGGTATAATACGTAGTAATTTTATGTTTTTCAAATCCGTAAAATGTGCATGCGAGTTACAGTGTTCACTGAAACCAGTCGAGTCATGATTATTTTCAATAGATTCAACATGTTCATCAATACGTATCGACAGAGCGCGCCCCGTTTGCCCTATGTATATAGCGCCACATTCCAAACATTTAATTAAATACACCCCACTTTTCTCCAATATGCAAGATTTTTCTTTGTCGTTGACTAAAATTTCATTCAACCATCGTCTTACACATACAAAGAAGATACAGAAGCTACTAGAAGTCAAAACTCATCGGACACAGCAGGCAAAGACTCTATATCCCGGTTCGAGTGCAACGGACACAGCACAGCAGCAAAGGTGTGAGACTTCAGAAAAGAGCCCCTCATTTGCATTTCATCCAAGAGTTAAAAATTTTTCTAAAATTGAATTAACACAAGAAGAAACAGATATTTTGAGTAAAGGTTAAAAGCATTGTCCTAACATTAAAAACTTAAAAGATTTTGTTTCACTTTCAGTAGACACATAGGTAGCTTCAAATAAAATAGAGAATAGCGCGCTCAACCTTTTCAGACATAAGTGTATCGATGTATTAAACAAGAACAAAAAAGAATTTACCAAAGGTAATATATCTGAGTCTAAAGTTATAAAATCTTTGAAGCAGAAGATAGAGGGCAATGATTTATTCTTGTGCAAAGCAGATAAAGAAAATACGGTTACTATACTTACAGAAGATAATTATATTAAAAAAACCGAAGACCTGATTAACAATAACAATTTTAAAATTTTGGCTTCCGACCCCACTACGGTTTTTCAAAAAGCCACTAAATCGATTGTAAAAAAGAGTCACAATATTTTTAGCAACAATAGTAAAAACATGTTAACTGTTATGAATCCTGCGGCACCGAAATTATACAGTTCGCCAAAAATACACAAAGAAAATAAACCTATGAGATCCATCGTATCCTATACTAACGCGGCAACATATCTACTCGCTAAAGAACTGAATAAAATACTTCCTTCTCTTCTTAAATATGAACCTAAGTACGGTATAAAAAAAAAACGAGCCAGTTAGTTAATGAAGTGAGTAGCATCAAAATACCTCATAATGCAAAATTAGTTTCATTCAATGTAGTTAATTTGTTCCCTTCCATCCCCACAGACCAACTAAAAACCATAGTTAGAGACCTAATCAATAAAAATAATTCTTTATGCAAAACTTCTAAGCAAGAAATTATAGACTTAGTTAATATTTGTCTTGAACAAAGTTACTGCAAGTTTAATGGGAAATTTTATAAACAGCTTAACGGTATACCGATTGGCTCCCCACTCTCTCCACTCCTTAGTCTTCATGTCACATGTAGAGGAACTCATTTTCAGCTCTGCCTCACCTCTAGTAGAAGATATTCTACATTGGGCACGATATGTGGATAATGTCTTCTGCATTTGGAGAGGGACAGAGAGAACGCTAAATAGGTTTCTTAACTACATAAATACCCTTGTACCCAGTATTAAATTTACAATTAAAATAGAAAATAACAGTTTAAACTTTTTAGACTTGAAGATAACACAAAGTAATGATGAATTAGTGTATGAAATTTATAGAAAACCTACATTTACTGATACTTTGGTGCCGCACGATTCAAAACAGTCCGTTTAAGTAAAGATAAGCGCCTTTTACTCCTTTATACATAGATTGTTGTCGGTACCTTTGCGAAAAGATCATTACGACAGGGAGTTAATATTATTCAAATGCCTTGCAAAAAACAATTGCTCCGACGAAACCATGATAGATAGTTTGATTACACAAATACGCAACAAACTCTTGGTTAAACATTTTTATCCAATATTGCTAGAAAACAAAAAATACCACATGTTAAATTATGTTCCTGTAGTTTCAGAGAAAATTGGTAAATTATTAAAAAGACACAAAATAAATTCAATAATTGTCAATAACCACAATCTTAAATCCATTTTAGTCAACAACAAAGGAAAATCTGGCATATTGGAGAAAAGTGGGGTGCATTTAATTAAATGCTTGGAATGTGGCGCTATATCCATAGGGCAAACGGAGCGCGCTCTATCGATACGTATTGATGAACATGTAAAATCTATTTACAATAATTATGACTCGACTGGTTTCAGTGAACACTGTAACTCGCATGCACATTTTACGCATACGAAAAACGTAAAATTACTACATATTATACCTAAAGGTCAAAGGTTAAATTTGTTAGAAACAATAGAGATTGTAAAAGCACAGAGACAAAATAAATTTATAACTAACGATCAACTTTATTTTTCTCCTTCAACGATAATAGATAATGCTATTAACAACTACATTTATTTCGGAGCTTCTTGTGTTTACGTTCCTCACCTTACCGTTCGCAAGAAACCAATCCTACATATTCGCTTTATCAATTTGTGTACACACTGTCGAATGTGCCGTTTATATATTCAGTGTATGTCGAACCTTTGACAATGGCGTAACTGTCGAAACAGCAGTCAGTATTACTTGGATAAAGAAATTGTGAAACAAAGCAAAAGTTTTAATCATTACACAGCCACACAAAAAAAAAAAATTTTGGGGTTAGGTGGTCGGACCATGTTAACTATATGTTTTTGGGGTCGCTGAATTCAAATTTG
>JAPYYV010019791.1:0-36198 GCA_030522625.1 Copidosoma aretas
TCCTTCTACTACTCGGAGTCACCGCCGGGATGACGGAAAAGGGGGCAGTATTTTGGGACGCGCGCGCGTGGAGACGGGAGGGCTTTTTTATGAATCGCTGTGGCGTTCACGAAAAGTATCTCCCGCGGAAATCTTGGGGGTTGAAGGAGGAATGCGCCTAATGTAGTCCAAGACGCGGGAGGAGCCGGTGTTGGGAGTTATCGCGATGTTGGCCGAAAACAGTGACGTTGTTTGTCAAATTTTATCGTCATTGTACGATGCGTACGGTGCGTACAGCTGTACGAGAAAGTTTATCGATGAAAGTACGCGAGTTAATAAAAAGGGGATGGGAAATCGGCGCGATCGACACGAGGTCGTTTTATTCCAATGATTTGCCCTATCCGTCGCCTGCACCTCCGATCGTAAATCATTCCCGTGAGCTTATCGGCGTCGGTATAAATCTGTCCATTGGTGATGTGAAAAAATTTTTAAAAAATTTCGCGCAAACAGTGCACAAGTTGTACACGAGAAACCTTTTATCCTCGATGATGCGACGCACCGCAGAGACCGCTCGACAAAAAATCAACTCCGCTCGACGCGAGCCGATAAAAATCTCGCTCATTGTTTCAGGCCTCCTGCATCATGCGTTCACCTAATATGTTTACACGCATCAATATTTATACCTGATCCCGCTCCTCCCCGTACTACCCCCTCCGCGTACCAACTCGCTGGCGGATGTTTATTTCGAGGGCGAAATAACGACGCTGGATCGACGCCAGCCGCCGTAAATTTCGCTCGAGCGAGAAAAATGGCGCGAAAGCCTCGTCCTTTCTGCTTCATCCCTTCATCCGACGGAGGAGTTTCTCCGGCCCCCGCCTCCTCTCCCTCGCCTTGCACTTTTTGTCCCGGATTTTTATTATTCCTCTCCCTCCATAAGTCTTTCGTATTCCGCGCTGCGCTCTGTCGCGCCTTCCTCCCTTTTTCTTCTGCGCCGCTGTAGCTGATGCTCCGGTCCACATGTCCGCGCTTTTGAGCGTTGAATCTGATCGGAAAGAGGATGTTGAACCGAAGCGGACGAACCCTTGCATTTTCCTCTTCCGGCACACCGGGAGAGTTATACTTTATCGAGACACGTATTATAATAATGGAGAATTTCTAAAAAAAATACGTCCGGTGAGTATTTCCATCGATTGATAGTCGCACGGTACGCGTCAGGTCCTCCAACAAAATGGGCGACGCGGCAGAAAAATTTCCCTCCGATCCGCCGACGCATTTCCCCGCCCGCAACGTACGTATACGTATATAGATTCCGTGAGCCGCGCCGTGGAGCATAAAATTGGAAAATTCCCGTGCAGCGCCGCGCAAGCTCCCCTGACGGACTATACTCCGAAGAGCTCGCGCCAGGGGTAGGGATGCCACCCAACCCCAGAACCTCCCCTTCGCTCTCAACAGGGGGGTGGGGGGGGGGGCACTCGCGGAGGGAGATTCTCCTCTCCCCGGCGTCACCGGGCGAGCGCGGGAGGAGGGCGGCACAGGGTGTAGCGCACCTCCGCGATCCATATTTTACAATATGGCCGGGTGTTGTGTATTAGGGGGTCGACGCGTAAGGGGAGGAGGCCCCTCGCGGCGATTGGTCGATATGTCGGGCTCGCGAAGCCAGCGCCGGGGCTCGATTTATGCGCATGCACGGGCGCGTTCGGTATGCAGATGACGCGCGACCCCGGGTCTCCGAGTGGTGGGCTCCGACCGTCTTGTTCCCCTTTTTTATTCGCTGCCCGCGCGCCGGGGGCGAGAGTCCCCACCCCTTCGCTCGCCGGCTCTGGCGTATGCGGGCGCTTTTTTTCAGCCCCGGCTCTTCCGCATCGACGCCCACGGCGGCGGGCTGCTGCTGCCGTACATCGCTATGCGGGGAGATGGGATTTTTATGCAGTGGGCTTATGAAGGATGGAGTATCATCATCGTCGTCTGGTGTGGTCTGTATGGAGGAAAAGAGAAGGAAGCTCTGATTTTTCGTCATGGCCGAATCGGGGGTTGAGCGTGGTGCGCGTGATATTTTTGACGATGATAGCAGACTTTTTTAATCTAGTACTAAACTTCAAAGGTTGTACGAAGGTTCTGATTTGAAAGAATTTGGTAAATTTATTGTCTTCATAAAATTGGATATTCATGTGGGATGGTACCTATTCTACGATGATATCAATCGAATGAATATATCACGATATATATTAATAAATTTTATTTATTTACATAAGTTGATACAGGGATTTTATAAAATTACACTAAGACAAAAATCATTGAAGTTTGCAGGCCTCGCGATGCAAAAGTTCGTCGATAAAAACCCTGACTTTTTTAGAGCTCCTGCCCGATCACTCGCAAACAAACTCGCAATATTATAGCCGTAAAAAGCAGAAAATAAACTCGGAAAAGTTTGACGCGCCGGGGCTGAATCCTCCATAAGGCGATGAGCAACGAGAAAATAAACTGGACGCAACGACGGGGAGGTTCGGAGGAGGAAATGTAATATTTCGCACTTCTTCCCAGAGACGAACGGAGAAAGAAAGCGCGAGAGGGACGGTATACGACTGGCAAACACACGGTTGCGCCGCGCTCTCCCGGGACTCGTATATAAAGAAACGCGGCTCCTTCACCCCCCCCACCCGAGTCATAGTAATGATACCGTGTTTGTTTGCGCACCTCTCGCCCCGCATTTCTCCGCGGAGCTGTAATCGGCAGATTATTCGAAGCGGGAAAATGGAAAAAAGCCCGCGTGCGTTCATCAGAGCTCGAGAGGGGGCGCAGCAAAAAACGACGTCCGGGACGGCGCACCTACACGCCCGCGCCCCAAAAACGGAGAGATACGAGAGTTGTGCGCTCTTTCCGGAGACGCGCTCTCCTTTTTCCTTCTGTATATAATCCGAGTTGGCTCTACTTTTCCTCGCTCGGGCCGGTCGGGTTTAATTTATTTTCCATCTCCGTTTTTAATTCCTCCTTCGTGACAGCTGCTATAAATAGCGAGGGGGGGGGGGGGGGGGGGGGGGGGGGGGGGGGGGGCTCCGCGGGGGGGATCGAGTCGCGGAAAGAGGAGGAGGGAAGAGGGAGAAGAGATATATAATACCGTGCTGCCATTCTGCGGAGCGGGAGGGGCCGGGGCTGTAATATCTCCGGGTAAAACTTTTCACTCAGAGCGAGAAGTGGGTAGGACGCGGGGGCTGGGAAAACCGGGTGGTGGGGAGTGTAAACGAGGCTGCGTGATGTGGGTGTGCGTTTGCGCGGGAGAGGAAAATGAAGAAAAAATTAAGTGGGGCGTCGCGCGAGGGGGGGACGCCTAAGTGCGAAAGATTTACTGCTTCGTCGCTGGACGTGCTTACTTATCAGCTTGTGTTTGTCTGCTTTTTTTTTCGTCCTTGTATAGAATATATCTGGACTCTTTTAATTGTTCCTCGGAGCCTTTGAAAAAAGTATATTTGATTGTTGTAATTTAGATTAACAATCTAGGACCACCAAAATAAGGGCACAAGACATGAAAAATGTCCCAGAGCAATATTTATGGCAGCAAAAACGTAGAGCTCGAAAATAAAAAAACATAAAGACCCCGAATCTCTATGATACTGTTGAAAATGACAAAACTTAAAAGATATTATAAATATTCATTTTCTCGCCTCGGGCGATTTGAGTGCTTGCTGCGCCTTCGGTAGGAAAAATAGCATCCGCCACTAGTGCGCATCCGTCCAGGGCGATCACAACGGTCCCTCGAGTGTTGCTTCACAAGCGCTCTTGGGCCCAGTCGCCCCAGTGATCGCCCTGGAGAGATACACGTTATTGACGAAAACTACTATTTTTTCCCGTACGCCATAAACTTTAGCTTTAATACACCATATAGTGTAAATCATAAAATCTCATGACCCTTATAATATATGTCATTATATCAAAGAATTTCGATACTCTGGTCTGCGAGATGACAAGCAGTCCTCTCACAAGTCTTAAGAACTCTCTACCCTCTAACACATTGTGGGCAGCGTGGTCAGAGTTAAAAGCTCGCACAACACCTTCTGTTTTGCTTTTGGTTCAATCCTTCAACAAAGTCAATTTTTTTTTTACTTTCATTCACGTTTAGTTTTCGTGAAGAACACATTAAAATATTTTTTTATTTGAATAATTCGTTTACAAATTGTTTTTAACGGTGTTAAACTTTCACCACTGCGTATCTGTAGTTTAAAGTATTAGGATTGGTGAAAAATCGTATACAACCCACGAGAGGAAACAAAGAAAGCCTCAGATCACATGCTTGTCGCATGCCTGTGTCAAATGCCTATGATCTGAGCCATTCTTTTTGTTCCCTCCCTACGTGAGTAATACACCCGCTATTCCCACCAATAGTGTTTGATGATTGTAAGATTAAAAAAAAAGTAACTGATGAATCTGCTTACAATTAATTTAGTCTAAAAGTACCTTTTATTATTTGCAGATAAGGAGTGCGCAATACAGAGATCCTGGTCGACTAAGCCTCAAGATCTTCATTGGGTAAGTTTTTTGACTTTTAAGACTTATTAATTAAAGTACGTAGTCAAGCGAACAGTTGTTGGGGACGAAGGTCTTAAGTACCTATATTATTTGTACTTGCTTTACGTGGGTCCCCACATGACCCACGGATCCACTGATTCTACATATGATGAAAACTACCACAGATTGTCTCCCTGTTGAATTAAAATGGATCTGTGCAGAAATTAATTCGCTTGTTACATGTAGACCGTTATGTAGAGGCTCTGAAAGAATTATGTGATTTAATTGACAAAGAGTATCAGTAAATGTTTAACTATAGTAGTTCGCGTTGATTTTAAGAATTCGAGAGTTCGTGTACGGGGATTGTCAGATTGGGAAGATTCGCTTTATTAGGATAACAGCTTTCAAAAGCCTCTATCTTATTTTTGGAGTTGGAAAGATTGTAGTATGTAAGTGCTAAAAAGTCTATGTTATTGGAGCTGTCAAATTGAAATGCCTGCCTCATTATAAGATACAGCTTTCAAAAACATACTTTTATTTCATTTAGGTATAAAAGCCTACATCATGTCACTTATGAGGATAGAAAGCTCACTTTATGAAGTCAAGGTTTGAGGATTCGAAACTATAGGAGAATTACAATATTTTATCATAGGGTTTGCAAAATTTAAGCACTTGCTTTTTCAAGTTTCAGAGCTTTACAAGTTCTATAATGGGGGTTATTTATATTAAAAGCAGGTGTTTTAGGTTTGGATGTTGGAAATATTGCATAGTGAAGGAATATCAGAGCTTTGATACTGTGTTGAATAGGTGACAAGTTATAAACGTAAATGACAGTTCATAGGGTTAAATAGCTTTTTTCTTAGTCATACTATGAAGAAGTCTAAGAATTGTGAATTATAATAATTCTGATAAATCTAAATTAAAGTATTTAAGTATAAATAATTGTAAATTTTAAACTGTTTAAGGAATATTAATGGTGGTTACATAAAATCACATATTTACAACAATTTCATTAAAGTTTAATACTTGTGACTACACATAGATTATTATGAAACTGTTATAAAAATATCCTATTTCTCCCTAGGGAGCAAAGTAATCGGCGGGAGAAAAGTGCGTTGCGGGAGAAAAGTCGCACTTTGCTCACTAGATACGAAATATACTATTTCAGTTGCACTTTTACATGAGTAAGATAAAATAATAAATTGAAGTAACTTATTCCAAGGTATACGTATTTTCATGAAGTAATACTATTAGTGTTAAAGACTTATTTATTTACTAAAATTTCGATCAAAAGGGCTGCACATAACACATCGTTCACAAATTCCAGTATTTTATATCTTTTTTAAAAAAATCCTACGAAACAAAAACCTTGTTATGTCTGCGAAACTTTACTTGATAAATTAGAACGGAATGAAGCTGCGGTTTCCCAACAAAATGTTTTCGCAATAGCTTCGCGAGCAAAAAAAAACGAAATTAACAAGAAAGGACAGAAATAAATAAAAATCATCCTCGAATGTCTGGTCTCTGCAAAGGGTATGAAGAAAGCAGAGTGCGTACGGCTGTCCCGCAGCCATCTGCGTCCGTATAAGTCGGAGCAGCGATAATCATTTTAAAAAGAAGTCGCAATGCTATGCAGGTCGCAATTAAAATAAGAGAGAGAGAGAGAGAGAGACGCGCAGTTGCAGAATCTCTCGGCTCTCTGGTACACTCGTATTCCAAGCCATTCCTGCTTAAATAGTTGTACTACTAGTATACGCATGCACTGTTTTTGCGACGGTTCGCCGAGCGATGCAGATAGAAAAACATACATATACATATGTATACATATACCTACGCGCAATGGCAGCCAAGGTGCGCTGCCTGCCGAGCGGAATGACCCCGATTATTCATTTAACAGTCGTGTCATCGCGCACCTTGCCTCGGACGCACTAATGCGATATTTTGTTGCGGATCGCGTGAGCCGATCGCGCCTTGGGAATCGCTCGCTATTGCCGTTTTGCAATGGATTTCTAAGTTGTAGAATCGGATGAATTGACGAGTTTTTAAGGATCTCGTTCCGCTGTGCGGGGAAAAGGTGTTGATTGCTTGCGAGTGAACGATGATTAGCCGTGTAAACGATCGGTTAAGGTACACGTTAATTAATTGAATTAGAATCTTGTGGATGTGATCTTTGTAGATAAAACTGAAAAATGTTATTTAATCGTACCTAAGAGATAAAAATACATGGCTGATGTGATCCAAATTTTAGAAAATCACAATGACTGTTTTTCTATGATACTTCATTAGTTATTAAAACGTATAATACCTCAAGCACAAGATATGCTCATGTGCTAAACAAAAATGGTGTCACATCATAAATGACGACGAACGATGGTATAATGATACCAGATGCAATTACTGATACATATTAAGTCAAGGTATGAATAAACATGCAATTCAAGAATCAACGTCGATTGGTTAGAGCCATAGAAGTGTTGAGCAAATGGCTCCGATCGTAATATAAGAGTCTGAAATTAATATAAAAAATATTAAAATGTTTTCAGAAATGATCATACAGTTGTGGAAAATGAACCCATTATTTCTAGTTATTTCTTTCATGTCTTATGGAAGCGTCTATATTTTGCAACAAGCTCTTCGGTTGTGATATTATAAGTCTTCAAAATTTGTATCTTACTATCACAAACTAAGTTCTGCAGTACATTTGTAATTCACTTTGGTATGCAACTCATAAATTTTATACACTAAAGACTACAGTTTTTGTTCGTGAAATGCTATTTTTTGTTTAGTAACGTAGTACAAACCGGTCACCTACTCTCAGCTTTGAACTAATGATCGTTGATAATAAGGACAATATAAAGAAATCTTTGGTCAAAGTATCGATTAATCATGTGTACTAATGTATATGAAAGGGTTGCAAACTCGTGTATGTCAATTCGAGTAAATAATCAGATTCGATTGAAATTATTCAAATACGGATAAATCTTTGAAAAAAATCACCCGAGTCTCAAAAAAACCGAATCATCCCGAGTCTCTCATAGTAAAGCTCAATTTTAAAAACTCGTTCCCCATTCAACGCGTACCTACCTATATCCAAAGCTTTACGAGGTACACAAGTCTCCAAACAGCTCAACCAACAAACCTCGTCAACACCGGACACCGCTAACGCTCCAAAAAGCCGCGCGAGTGGGGGCAGCGAGTCCAATAAATTTCTCATGGTCCGGCGCAGCGGCCGCGGCATTAGTAATAATAGCCAAGGCAATCTAATGATCGCGAGACGGCTCAATAAAATCACGACCGATCGCCGGGACTTTTATATTTTTATCAGCCATGGAGAGCCGAGCAGAGGCGTCCACGTCGTTCGGACGGCCATTTACGGGTATTTCGCCCATTACCGCAGCCTCCGAGCATAATAATCGAGGTGAGTTTTTGTCTAACCTAGAGCAAGCTCCAGTTCTCACGCTAGTCCCACACTCGCACACGGTGGACGGGTGTGCGTATATATATATAATACGATACCTGCAGCTCCACCGCCACCGCCTCCGACTTTTCTCGATAGAGACGCTATAGGAGGCAATTATTCCGCCACTGATTGACAAGACGCGGGGGAAGAAAGGGAGCCACGGTGTATATATATACGCTCGGGCAAGTGTATACCCGGGAGTGGGGAGAGCAGGTCTGATATGGCCAATGCGATGGCGGCGGATGAATGTTTAACTGTCCTGTACGTATGCGTGCGCGGGTAATGCAAGGTACGTAGGTACGCGCGCAACGAAAAAACAGGGCTCGTTATGAGTATACAAGCGCGCCGTGCGCGCGGGCGCAGGAGAGCCCCGTCGATAGATGGACGCTCGTAATAACAATTAAGCGCAATTAAAAGGGGGACAATGTGCGAGCGCGAGGGGGGATTATTGCGCCGTGGCGAAACGCTCGCGTCGTCTAAATCAATCCGCGCTACACGTGCGCGACGGCCATTTCTTTCTACCGCGCGTCGTTGCGGTGCCCATACTTACTGCGCTTATTTCTAGAGCAGGAGTTATGATACGAGAATCCCCGGCCTGCGCGTCTCGAGGGGGCGGACGATTCTCCTCTTCGCGTGCGCGCGGATTCTACGTGTGTGTACATATACATATACGCGGAGAGCGAGCTGTTTTTGCCGGCAAAATTGTAAATCGCCGAGGCCGTTTGTTTTTATGGAGGCCCCGGCGATTTTCCTCGGCCTCCGTATACGCAGTCGGTTGGTGCGTTCGTGTGTGTGTCTGTGGGAAAATTAATGCAGCCCCCAGTAAACGGCCTGTTGCAACTCTATTGCTCAAAGTGGCGCATAACATATGTGCGCGCTTTTCAATTTGATGGGGGCTCTCCTGTCCTTTTTTTTTTTTTTTTTTTTTTTTCTTCTGCTTGCTCTTTCGATACTGGGGCATTTGGTTCCTTTGAGATCTGTAGCTCGGAACGTGCCTCGTGTGGATTAAATGGCTTTTTGAGCCGTATCTACGCGCGCGCGTGTGTGTACACCTCTTTATTTGTATTGGGGACCGAGTACAGGCAAAAATAGTAGGAGTCAACATCGGACTTTTCTAATATACATGTATAGGCATAATATTTTTTGCTAAAATTTCTTAATATTGACAAAATACTTGCCAGAAATTTCAAGAAGGATTTGATGAATAATAAAATCGATTATCTCGTGAGGTTCTTATCGGATTGTATGATTTCGAATGGAAAAAAAAAGTCAATGGGTATTGGCTTTTATTATTTGGTTCTTGAAATTTCTTCATAAAAAATACGATTTTCATAAGTATTTCAACATACTTGGATAGATAGATGGATATATAGGTATAGATTTATTTGTACAAAAGTAAAAAAATATTACTGTGTGATTATACAATTATTCTTATCGTAATAGTAATGGTGTTGCGATATCACAGTCATTTACTAGCATAACAAGCGCGTCAGTGTTACATTCAGTAAGATTAGTAAAATATATTAAAACTAAGAAGTATATAAGCAGTATCACATTAACATTATACGACAATTACAACATCTTGTATCTATCAGTCACTTGTTAAAAATTTACATTCATTCGTAGTTCAAATAAATAAATTGATTGACCTTGTACACACAGTATTGATACTCAATGATATAATCATACAGACTGGTATGATCCAGCCGATGGGTTTATGGAGAGTAAAAAAGGTCTTTTGCGATCAAGTATATTGGTTCGAGACTACACTCTTTCGACACAGTGCTCGTAAGATACTGCTTTCGCCCACATGACTCGAATATTGCACAAGCCAAAGTAATTGTCAATCGTCGTTGTTGTTTTTTTTTTTTTTCTCTTCTTTTACAAAAAACAATAATAAAATTTATGATAAATCCATTCCAAGCAGTCCTCTATTGCCGCAACCGCTTGATTCTATAAGACAATCAGAGCCCGCAGTCTATCTCAAAGGCGAATCAGCCGCGCGCTTGGCTCTTTGCCCACGGCAGCGCGGAGCAACAGCAGAGAGCAGAATCGCATTTGAACGAACGAAACGACGTCGGCCAATGTCACGCGTATGCGTGCTGATGCATCAAACGGGTCTTATCAACAGGCCATTATTCATATAATAGACGCGATGCGGAAATCCTCGTTTCGCCATGCTGACGAGTAGGTATGGCACGTACATACTGTACCATTGCCGTCAGCACTTGTGGACGTGCTCGCTCCGTCCACTCACGCTGGTCGCGCGTACAGTCGCATACAGTCAAAGCCGTCAAAGGGCGGCAGGAGTTTATGCACCTGACGTTCCGACAGCCTGCTGTAAACAGCCCACCTACTGCGATCGTCTGTTACCTCCGATGACCACAGCCATTGGGTTATACTGATATGGCCGCGACTTTGAGCTTCGGAGGATTGAAAGAAATTCGACGGAACTGGTGGATTTTTTTATGGATTACAAAATACTTGTTTATTAATTGTTTCAAGTTTTAATTATCGTATTACTAGCGATAGCGGCTTCTTGGTTCGTTCTCTTTGAGATCCTCGTCCGCGATGTCCATCAGTGGATGGTTCAATTCCGGAACGGATCACCGAGATCCCTTCGATCACAACCGATCCGTCACGCCGAGGCGCACCGCGACCCTCGAAAAAAATCCCAACACGCATCACTGCCATCGAGCACAGACAGGCGCACTCCTCGCACCGCGCAGTCAATAAAATAAACGCGCCCGCCTCGCCCGCCCGGAGGTTAATTGAGTAATGATTAGCAGGCCTCGCTATTACAACCCGGGAGGAAATTTCACGTACGAAAAATATACGCGCGCGAATCGTAATTACACGGGATGCGCGGATCTGTACCGCACGGGCGGGAGAGGAGGCCGAACGAGCAATAACGTACGTGCGCTCCGTACTGCGCTACAGCGGTCCGGCGGCCGGGAGGATGGGCACCAGGCGCTGCACGGTAGTAGTGGCGAGGATATCGAATCGGGCGCATAAATAGTGTAATTAAGCCGGTGTAACGCGGTGCAATTAACGGCCCCCCGGGGCCCCCCCCCCCCCCCCCCCCCCCCCGCCCCCCCCCCCCCCCCCCCCCCCCCCCCCCCCCCCCCCCCCCCGCCCGGCGCGCGGGGGGGGGGCGCCCCGCCGCACCTGTATGATATACCTTGTACAGCTGACCAGAGAGAACCGCTCGCCCCGCGATTAATGTACTTTGATTTTTTCATTCGCCAGAGCCCCTCGCCCGCTCTTCTCTTGGAGCTTTCGCGCACCGCGGGTACGGGTGCACGTATACACCTGTTCCGCATGCCATGGGCACAGCCAGGGGTCTTCCTGAGACGATTTGATCCGAAGCTTCCGACTATTAGGTACGGGCTGGTGGTGATGTAACGTGTTTTACCGCTATCGACTGACTGATCGATTGTTGCGCCAAAGGGGCACCTTAGTTTCTATACACAGGCAAGAATACAGCAGTAATAATCAGAAGCATAAATTCATATTTAATTTAAAAAAAAGGTTGAAGAAAAATTAAACGGAAAGTATGCACTCGAGTATATACATGACTCGTGCTTGTATAGTATCACAACACCATCAAGATTTCAAGCGATGGTCGTGTTTGTTCTTTGATTATTTGTAAAAATCGGCTCCTGGTCCAAGCAAGAGGAGGGGGGAGTAAAAAGATTGGAAGTCTTGATCGAAAGTTTCAACAAAAGGCACCTCGTATGGCTAACCAAGTCTTAAATTTGCGTGACTTTCGATAAGACAGCCGCTAAAACAGCGGCCATGAGATGCGACACTGCGGAAGTCACGAAGGGACGTTTGTTTGCAAAGGAGCTCTCGCCCACGCAGCGGCGTCCAATCGGATGGCCGAGGAGGAGAGCGAGGGCCGGCGGGCGATTCAATTAAAAGTTGCGCCCATACCTCGGACCATCAGACGAGTCCCCACGGATGCGAGCCGGGGAACCAGGCCAGCCGGAGATATGGAGCCCGGTACACCTACGCAGGCAGACTTGCTCATTCTGCTCGGCGAGCGGCTTGATTAAGCCCCCGCGCGACGCTCCGGGAAAATATAATGACCTCCTGTTCGCTCCACCCACCCCCACATGGCTTCTCGCGCGCCGATCGGAGATCACGTAGCGCCGGAGAAAACCGTGATTCCCCCCCCCCCCCCCCCGCCCCCCCCCCCGCCCCCCCCCCCGCGCGGCCGTCCGGGCGCAGGTGGGCGCGGCGCGCGGGGTGGCGCCTGTGTCACGCGGCGCCGCTGAAAGTTAATTGTCAACGTTGCCCGGGTGTGTAGAGAAAAATCATCGTCCGCGACTATTCCAACCGTTGCCCGCCTATACTCCTCCGACGCGCGCACTGTTCATTGGATTAAAATTAACGGGGCGCCTGGTTTTCTTCCCGGCCCGCGTCAATTTGTGGGGCCGCGCGCGAGATCGGATTTCTCCGGCGACCGATCGATTTATGTCCCCCGGGGCAAAAAACCGAGCCTCGTCGCGCCATTAGTGTTTGGAGGAGGCCGGGGGTGTTGCGCTCGCCTATCGAATAGCTCTCTCCTCCCGAATTGGTCGCAGCAGCAGGAGGCAATCTCGCCCGAAGCCCTAACTCGCGAGAGCCGAGCCGGCGCGGCGGGATTAGGGGAATAAATTTTTCCCGGGCCCGGCCCGATTGTACCGGCAGTTTCGGGTAACTAATGATCGAAAAGTCGTTAGCTCGCCCGCCGTCCGGAGACCAGTGCGCCGGAAATGAAACTGCCTCCCCCTTTCTCTCGGAGCCGCCACCCCCGCCGATTCATTTGCACCCGCCGGCCCATCTTTCACCGCTCGCGGTGTACATCAGGGCCCGTGAATTATATATACATTCGCGATCCGCGCGTAGGAGCTTTCCGGAGCTCAGCAGGTATCACGCGACTACCACATAGTTGCTGCTGCTTCATCATATCGTTCACCGCGCCGATGCTCCTTTGTTCGCCGCTGTACCGAGAGATATCCACCGCCGGTCGCTCCATCTCCCCCGCGAACTTGTGCTCCGAGAGCGGGCGACATAACTCCGGCCGGAGCGCAAGAAAACACTACCGAGCGTGGGGTGAGAGAGAGAGGCGCGAACTCGCACCCGCGCACCCGAGGCGATAAATAAGCCGCCGGGCGCGAGCGGTCGGGTGTGGGAGAAAAGGTGCATATATGCACACGGCCCTGCGCGAATATAATGGGGTGAGGGGACGCAGCGGGGCGCCCTGGATTCCGAGCAAGAGAGAGAGAGAGGGAGAGGTGCTTGGCGGGGCGCGCGTATTTATGGTCAGGTCGTGAGCGGCCGACGTGGGCTTCAAGCGGAATATGAATACGAGATCGAGCTCCGGGAGATGGTTTATGTTGGTGGAGGGGGTGGAGGGGTCGTCCGCGGTGCAGTGTCTTTGGGGATCGACGAGTGCATTGTTTAGGGTTTACGGGCTTTTGTGGATGTATAATATCGAGAGCCCGTGCAAGGCTGGGTGTGAGAAGGACTGAGGGGACTGGGATAACACCTCTTCGCGAGATCGTTGTGTTGGTTCGTGAGGATGATCAAAGTAGAGGGACTAAGAATTTATTTTGTGATGCGTTGTGATACTCTGATGGGAACGGTTGAAGGGTGAAATTTTTTTAAATACTCGTAAACATTCTGATGCACTATTGCAATGATGCAGGGCTTCGAAACTAAGAACTCTAATTACGGGGAAGTAAACATCTGATTTCTGTACGTATACTTATTTGTATGCAAAAGCTTTGTAAGATTAAAAGCTTGCATTACCAAAGGTATGGATTATAGGAGCTTCAATTTTTTAATTCCTCGAACTATATGAGGCAAGAAAACTTATTTGATAAGAGATTTGGAGTTTATGATAGCTTTAGCTGGTCCAGACGTTCAAAAGCTCACATTATAGTTTGGAAGGTAGAGGGATTTGAATCAGTTTCTATAGCTTCCTTGGTCGATGGCGTCACTACAGAGATTAAGTTATTTAGACGTCAGTTCCGTAAGTTAACTCCATCCGTCCATCGTGTTTTGCATTCCTGCGCACAACTATAATAATAACGTCTCGCCGGCCTTACACATACCTATCGTTACGTTTCTTACCCCATAAAACCCACAAACATAATTATAAAGCGCCGAAAGACAAGCACGCACGACGATAACGCAGGGAGGCGCCAAAAAGAAGCCAACAACGCCGAGGGAGTACACAGAAAGCTCACGACGACGACGCGCAATCGCCGCCTGGAAATCTCTCGGGCAGCTCCAAAACCGCCAAGCCTACTCTCCGCGGCCGAGCGACATTTATATCCCCTACGCGCAGAATGTTAAATAGCCTCCACCTCCTCCGCCTCCTCCTCCTCCTCCTCCTACTCAGGGAACACGTATCGATGGCGGAGAGGCGGCTGCTGCAGACGCTGTGTATACGGATGTGTAGGTGTATACAACGCACAGCGCGAGAGGCGGCTAAAGGTGAAGCGGCTGCGTAAATTATCCGACCGGTGTGTACTTACGCGGTGATTTACAAGCGGCCAGTGCTGCCTTTGATTTACACGCGGAGCGCGCGCCCGCGAGAGCATATGTTCTCCCTTTCGCTCTTCCCGAGAGTCCGAGGAAGGGAGATAAGTTTACGAGTGTCCGAGGATGTATTATGTGCTTATGCATGTATATAATGCAGTGCGCTCGCGGCTGCATAATGCCCATTCGCACGCTGCGTGGAGCTCTTTTCGCGCGTGTCATCTCTTTATATCTCTCTCGTTCAGTCCTCATGTGTACCGTTTGGAGGAAGGAGTTGAGCGCTAATTATCATATACATACCTACCGGGGAATCGGGGTAGCCGAGCTCGTTGGTGGATTAATCGATTCTGGTTGTAAGGTGTGTAAGGTAGTGATTATCAAATACGTGGGCGTGAGAATACCGTGTATCAGCACAACTCAGACTTAATTCTTGGACTAAACGGATCATTTGTGTATGTAGTTTGGAAACTGGAAATTTCATGTCGATCCAACGAAATTTAAACAATTAATTTATTTTTTATAATCCTGTTTAATCAGGATCCGAGCATCCGTTTCCTAAGTTCAGCCGAAAGAGCTTTTTGTCGAGTTCGCGAATTAAGCCACGTTGTGTATACATGTTTCTTTACGTGCCAACGTCAAATCTGCGAGAATTTTAAAAGTTATGGGAATCAATGTGGGGGTGAATCGCCAAAGTTTTAACCGATAAAAACTAATGAGTATCGTGCTATGGAGTAATTAAGTTTGACTGGGGCTATTGTCTCGAAATTGATGCTTATTCTTGTAGTTTCAAATAAATGACGCTTCTACTCTCTAAATTCTAGTGTCTTCGAGTACAAGTTTCAAAGCATGTAGTTAAAACGCCTATTTTTTTTATAATGCAATACAATTATAGTTTTAATAATTAGTTCTTTAACAAGAAAATTGTTTTACTCGTTACTTGACCGACTCAATCGAATAGAAAAACTTTTAATTAAAAAAAATCAATTGAGTAAGGTTCCTGCGATCGAGTACAATGTGGGACACTATGTTTTACGTCCCGTGACATTACTAAACATAAATTGTTTCTATCAAAAATTGTTATTGGTTATCGATTTTACAATGCATCCCGTCCAAATTTTTGGTGTATAACCTGTCGTCAAAGGCACTGTTGTAGTATTGAGCTTGAGTCAAAATGGCGTCTTGCCGTCTTTGCGTCTACAACAACACTCGATTGTCACGCACAGGAAAACGTGATTTTTTGGTAAGCTGCGCAAATATTAGCCGCACATCCCAAAATCGCGCTATGACTCATGGCTTATGAGCGATGCATGGCGTGATGGCGTGATCCTACTACGCAACTGCGCAGTGCACGAGCGCACTGGGAAAAACCACGCATTTTCTGCGTGACAAGACGTGAGTCAGTGTAGTTGGAGACGCGGAGACGGCAAGACGCCATCTTGACTCAAGCACAACAGTGCCTTTGACGACAGGTTATACAGCATGCAAGTTGACGGGATATTGAGAGCAAGTTCGAGCTTTAAGATGAAGTTTAACATTGTCGAACTTTGAGTGTCCAGACGCAGCTTCTAGTATCGTGTCCAGTTAAGAGGTTATAGTGTTTGTATGAAGAAAATTGTACCTTTTAAGTAGGTGCGCAGTTCTCCTTCCCTCACTCTGACTTTCTCGCTGCGCGTGTATCCAAGTATATCTATTGTTGAGCCCTGAACCTCTAGGTTGTCATGATAGAGTCCAAAAGCTTGGGTTCTTAAAGCTTGACACTGTATCGAGCTCTAGATGAAAGCAAACCCTTCTGTTCTCTCAGCCTGAAATTTCTCTCTTTGTAGGAGTCATTAGTAATCGAATTTTTACATGCAAATAAATCTTGATTCAATCAACGACACCCCAAGCATCCTAAATGCGAATCATTGCATCCCAGGCCACTAGAACTTCTTAGTGCAACATATCAGACGAAAGAACGCAGCATCAGCAACATTCGCATCTAAAGAAAATAGTACAGCCCTTAGCAGCAAACATGGGGCAATCGATACCCCCAGCAGCCCTATAACACATAGTAGTAGTACCAAAACCCCATCCCCCAGTCCTCGCGTGAACCATTTATCAGAGTCCACGGGCATATACACGGCACATATCGCGAGCGGGCGGGAGAGTTGGAGGCGCGAAGATAAAAAGCGAAAGTCCAGGGAACTTGTCATAAAATCGAAAGGGCAGCCCGCAAAGGTCCTAACACACATACCCAAGATGCACATACCCATATACATATACGCGAGTGGTAAGGCGGCGCTGTAAGACCGGTAAACGGCGGCCGTTCGTATTGCCCGGGCTATGAATCGCCCGAGCGTGAGATCGTAAAGTCGCCCTTATCATCGGCCGCATCTTAATGCAGGGCGTGCGAGAGTAGTTGTATAGGTACGGGTGCGCTTTTGTGCGCCCGAGCGCGCCGAGCGTTATATCTACATAAGTACCTTCGAGGGACCTTTCACTCGGGCCCCGTACTCCATACTATATATTTCTCCCCCTCCGGCTCGGCCTGTCTCTTGTATGGTTATGCGTGCGAATATGTATATAGGTACACGAGTGTGCATATGTACCCTATAAAGTCGTGCGTTTGCCGTGAAAAGCGAGAAGGGCAGCAAACAGGTGTCCGACGCCCCGGACAACGTCTCTATTTATTTCGCTCTCTGGCTCGTTCCTTTGGCAGCTCTTCTTCTTCTTCTTCTTCTTCTTCCTCCCCTTCGCTATTTACATACTCTCGCCCAGGTTTTTCGTGGTCCATTTTTTCATTGCGCTGGTCGTTTGTGATAGGAATATCTTTTCTCATATTTATTCATTAAATTTTTGACGTCCACTGAGACGGTTGGTGAAAATTCCTGAACCCTTACTCACACCTCTGCCAGCCTGTTTTACATCTTTTTGAAGAGCGCGCCGAGTGAGTGTTTCGCCTGTCGAGCCGTGGTTGGAGAAACGAGTATGCCAAAGTTTTGAAGGAGTCGGGATCGTAATTTGCGGATTTTATTATTATTGCACATCGACAGAGGGAGATCGACGAGGAAGTATATTCTTTGCGTACCGCTCGAAGGGCGGTGGCTCGGGTTACCCCGGCCTGGGATCTTTCACTCCGTTCTGGACGAGCCTTCGGCTGCGCGGAGCTGATTGATGATTTTTGCGCGTAAGGGCTTTGGCATTTCGTGGGGCATGTATACGGGGCATGCGAGTTTTCAAAAATTATAAATATTACCGCGGACTCGTGTGGTCCGGTCGTTAGTGTCGTTGCGTCTCGTAATCAAGTAAACGTCAGGTCGGTTCCAGACCCATTATTATAAACACATTTTGTTTTTCCAGCCACGCACCGTAAATCACCAATTTCTTACAAACTCGAACGAGCCAGCAGACAGGCGTTGAAAAATCCGGGCGACAAATCCGTCGCTTCCGTAAAAAACTCGCACGAGAGATCCGCATACATGCGCGTGCATCGTGACAAAGAAGAGAGTGCAAAGCAACACGAGCAAGAGCCGAAGTAAGCGGATCAGATCAGAACAGGCCGTCCGCGAGGATCAATCGATCGATCGACTGTACCTGAGCAGGACTAGCTACGACGACGAGAAAAAGCTTCCCATGCGTATGTATGTATATAGGACGGAAAGAAGAGCATCGATCTCGTGGATCCGAGTAGGTATATAAGTGTATCATACAGCGGCATCGGTATTCAAATACGTAGAGCCGCGGGTGGACGGGTGGCGCGTATATATACTATTATACGGTGCAGTGGTCACGCCGGCGTTGCGCACGGGAGAAGCCCTTTGATGTCACCGCTGGAGCCTCGGCATCTGATTAGCATCCCCTTATACCTTACCTCTTTCCCACTGTTGGCGCGCCAACGAGCCTTTCGCGATGTCACCAGACTTCTTTCGCTTTGCTCTCTCTTTCTCTCGTCTTTTTTCGACCATCTCGTTCCGTCGTCGTCCGTCCTGACTGGCTGTCCGTCTAGTCGCGACTGCTGCTGTGATAGCGAAAAAAGTAGAGCACCATCTGGTCGTTGGGAAGAAAATTCATGGTGAACTATGAAAAACGCGCATGAGTGATGGTGGCTTTGGGACGAGGCACTATAAATTTAGGTGAACTTTATAAATGGGTACACTGGATGGGTTTTTTAATCAAGGGGCCACTTGGAAGCTTGAGCCACACTTTGCCCTTACGTGTATCTAATTGTGGTGTGCTGAATTTTTTGAGTCAAAAGAAAAATTATACTAATCAGTCCCTATACACCTATAATTTTTTGCAATTATTTGACATTTCTTGAGCTGAAAAAAAATGCTTCACCACATGAGCGATATGAGATGCGTGAATTTTATGTTTATCTGAGGATTCTTCAACTTTGTGTCTCGCTCTCTAAAGTTGTACCAGTTTAATTTTAACTGATCAAATGAGTAAATTTGAATTTTACTTATCAAACAATAAAATATAGCTGTAGAATCAGTGGAAAATTTTCTTGTTTGTAAAATTAATTGTATTTTACTGCTGATAAAAATGTTAATTTTCTTATGCTTACAGCGGTAAAACAATGAAAATATAGTTATGTACCTTATTCAGGTCTTTGAAACGATTTTATGAATCTATAAAAACCAGGTTTTTTTGTATCGCGGAATGGGTCACTGAAATAAGAATAAATCCAATGGGCCATCACGCTATACAGTCGTACAGCAACAAAGAGAAAAATATTTTAAAGCTGAATTCTATTTCGTTTTTTTACAGAAAATATCTCTAGTATAAGCGTTATTCAGTGCAATTCTGAAGTCTACTACTATTGGGAGCGAGAATGACATGTGCTGCCCTTGTTTCGGGGAAATCTCCATGTTATATCTTATGGCAAAAAATTAGTTAAAGCGGCCGCCGTCGGCATTCTGGGGGGAACGTCCATAAGATCACATGTTAAAATGACAGTCGTTTAGAATGATAACATGCGTCTCTAAGTCTGACTATAGAAATTAAAGACTATGAAAGTACTTATATCCGAATAATCTTTGTTTACTTTGAGAAGAGCTGAGCTAATACGCTCTAATTACATTTTAAAGAATAATGAAGTTAAGTAAGAATAGTTATATCTTACAGATAATTAAAGTCATTTTATTTCCCATTTTAAATCATCTTCCTACGTTATTTTGTTTTTTTTTTATTAATCCAAATATTTTTTTGAAAAATCATCCATTTCTCATACACTCGTTAACAGATTTTAATCATCCACAGCTTAAATTGTTTGCTCCTATATCTCTGTAGGAACTTGGACAAAAAATCAAAGTTGCATACCTTATTAAGGTCGTCATAGCGATTATTTATGTTCACAAAGCGGTTTTTTTGCTATCTTTAGAGTTAAGAATTTGTAATTCTAGTTCCTAAACAGTTGTATCTCAAACTAGGTAGAAATTACTTTATTTTTCATTTTGAATTATCTTCATAAGTTATTATTTCTTTTTTAACTAAGAAATACTAAATTTTTGTTCAAAAATCACTTGCATCTCAGGAACACGTTGACATACTTTAATGATTTAGGGATCAAAATGTTTGTATCTAATTTTCATAATATTTCAAGTCATCTTTCAAGATTTCAAATCATCTTTATACGTTTATTTGTTTCCTGTTTATCAAAGAAATACTACAATTTTTGTAAAAAATCAGTCATATCTTAGGAATTTGTTGACATACTTCAATGATCCAGGGTGTCCAATGTTTGTTTATTCATTCTTATAGCGACATCAAAAAAATTTTCAAGTTCCATACATCATTACGTTGTTATAACAAGGTTGTTATAACAATTATTGATTGTTAAAAAACGCTTTCATTTTTTTTTAATAAAAATGCTATCATCTAAAATATAGACGTAAAACAGCTGATTTTATATTTTAAATTATTTTATATGCCTGTGGAAAAACGCATCCGCTTCTTTGCCAAATCGGTACGTAAAAATGTACACGATTTTTTTTATTTTTATCGTGAGAAACTCGAAATTAGATTTCATAAATAGTTCGATCTTATAGAGGATTAATAGTAGTTTTCGTCAATAATGTGCATCTCTCCTTGGTGATAACCAGGCCCGAGGGCGCTTGCGAAGCAAAGACAGAGGGAACGTTGTGATTTCCCTGGCCAGATGCGCATTAGTGGCAAAATATATTTTTCCTACTTCGGGTACTTTTGAAACCCTGGTACACCCTCGGTGGGAAAAGTAGCATTCAATACTCGTTCGTAAAGGCTTCTTTACGAACCTCGTTACGTCCCTCGCGCACGGCTCGTGCCGCAAACTTCTCGGTTCATAAATTAAAGCCTTTCCAACCTCGTAAGAAAACTACCATTTTTTACAAAGGGAGCAGCAAACACTCAAAAACGCCCGAGGAAGGAAACATTAATTCAATCCTTATTTTAAATCATTTTTTTGTTTTTTAATCTCAAATCATCTGGATACCAAATATTTTTCTTCTTTTTCCAAAAAAGCAGAAAAATAGTTATCGAGGAAGCTTTTTGCTAATTTGTATTGGCAGAGGGTTTTTTTAGAGTGCTGGGTAAAAAAATGGGTTTTTCGTAAAAGTTTATACTCAAAACAACGAGCAAGAGCAATAACTCACTAATAATGTATAATAACTTATGCAAATACTTGTATACAAAACTTGTAACTTTTTCAACATTAAACAATCCGAAAGATTCGATCCAAAACCAATGCCCAATGTTCCGCAATATTTAGCCCTGTCGACAAATGCGTATCAATAATTTTGATGAAAATTCTTCCGCTAATCACTGATATACGTGAAGAAACCCTTTTTTTTCCAAACAGACATTAAAAAAAAGGTTACCGCAAGCATTTCATTCGTTGCAAAAAAACTCGAGCATCAAAGCCACCACCAGCCCATCACAGCAGCGAAAACCAGTCGAGCGCGGCACCGAGATGATTGTATGCTAAACCAGCGCCCATTTCACTAGTTTTTACTCGAAGCTCCGCCGGGATCGGCCGCTCTCGCAACCTCGCGCGTTTTCTGCCGGCCAGCCTGCAAGTATAGAATCGAGGCGCGCGCAAAAAAGCCCGGGAGCAATCCAGCATCCTCGGCTGAGTTATTCCAGCTCTCGGCGTCGGCCGGTCGTCTCGTCGCCGGCATCATTTAAATGTCCCCTTTGCCGGCCTCTCGGTCCCAGCCGTGCTGCTGACGCTTTTTAGTCCTCCTCATCTCTGCGGATCCGAGCCGAGAAATTCGAGCTGGTATGCGAGCGCGCGGCCTCCGCGACGGTAATCGCGACGAGCGTCGTTTGCTTGCCAGCTTGTTGTCGCGCGGCCGCTGTTGGTTTTTTCTTTCGGAGAGCGATTTTCGCTCCGCGATCGGTAGGATCGTCGTCCCCTCCGCGATTAGGTGAAATCGGCTCGAGGCCTTGCCGTGACTGCCACTGTTATCGCTAACGAGCGAGCGCGACGTTTCTGCAGTAGCTGTGCGCACGTGTCGGTTATTTCCTTTATTCCTGGTGCGCTCCCTCGCTCGTTCGGAGGGAAAATTAATTTCATCACGAGGCTGCAGTGGTTCGAGTTTGCCGTCGGGTCGGTTATACTTTGTGGGGGCTGTTATAGTTACAGCGCGGCTGATTCATCAAGTTTGCACCGAAACCCGCATCAAGCAACCCCCAGAAGGCACAGAAAACCCACACGATTCAATAAATATAATTCATGCTTATGCGTTTCTGCGAACTCTTTTGCAGCAAAACTATCGGCAATTGTTGTGCGGTTACGCCATCTCATTGGTTCAATGGTTATTGGCCAGCCAACCTCGGCTCTTCTCTCTTCCCTCGGCTCTTCTCTCTTCCCCGCTCGCTATATTTCCTTCATGAGTGCGTTTTATGTTCTTTTTCATTTCCTACTCGATTTTGTCGATTTTTAGTACCAGTAGGCTGTGACCGATGCTCAACACGGGCATCCTGGTTTAAGAGAAATTGAGTTGGCAGATTTTTCTTCCGCCTGAACTTTGACCCGCACGATTTGTCGTTTTCATTGCGTTACCATACGCGTGCGAATTATTTTAATCCATTTACCCAAACGTTCCCATGCCCCGAAAAAATGCATCTCGCACGCCTCGTCATTTCTGCGGCATTCGTCCGTCTCTCGCATCGGCAAACCGTCGAGGGACCAGCACCTATCATCCTCGCCGTCCTTTCCTCATGCGCGTACAAGCCCGAAAAGCATAATTCCAACTTCCCTCTCGTTATCGTCGGCATTACTTTCGGCCGAGTGTATGTATGTACACGAGCCCAGCCACGAGGAGCCGTTGTTCCGACAAAAGGCCGACGAGGACACGGAGAGGAGACGGCGCGCGTAAAAAGGAATCGGCAGCAGCGATGATTGAAAAAATCCGCGGGCCCGAGGTTCCCTCGGCGGTACTGCCTGAGTGACGGCCCCGTCGGCGCTTTTGCCGCGATGTAGATTTGTTTGCATTTAAAAATCAAATCGCCAGCCTCGCCCCCCCCCCCCCTGCCTTCGCTCCGGGGCTCATCTCTTTTCCCTGGGCTGGCTGTTATGCGGGGCGAACGGTAGGTAGATAGGTCGGGTAGGTATGCACTTCTGGAGGGCGGGGAGGAATAAAAGTTCCACAGAGAGAGAGAGAGAGAGAGAGAGAGGAGGAGAGGCCCGGGGACAATGCTCGCCCAGTTTTTGCGTCGTTTGCCTCCTCGGGGGAGCCCCTTTGCCGATCCCCCGCGCTCGGCTCTCGTCATCCGTCTTCCTCGAATTCTCGTCTCGTCTCGTCCTCTCTGCTGCGGCCTCCTCTGCTGCTACTGTTCGTCTTCATCGGTTTCTCCTCTCTTTTGGCGGAGGAGTGACGAAACTGAAAATCCGGAGGAATCCCGGGAATGCGGAGCCGGGACGACGAGGAGCACGTGGCTACTGTTGCTGCTGGCGGACGGGATTCGAGGATGAAAGTGAAAAGTCGGGGGAGAGAGCGCGGGAGAAGGAACGGAACTCTTTTGCGTCTGTTGGGCGGTGTTGGGAGGGTAAAAAGTCATTGTTCCGATTCGGTTTTGGTTCTTGGGCTTTTTTTTTGTGGCCTTGCTCTGTCGTGGCTCTTGTTTTCTTCTTATTTTTTTAATTTTTTGTTTGTGGCAGGGGTATGGGAATTTTTTTGATTGAGGTATGAGGAGCGTGTGAATCATTTTTTTCGTATTTTATGGCAGATTCATAGCTCAAATGTGGAGACACTGTGAAAGGACACGCTGATGTTCTTAAATGTCATTGATCTAAGATTCGATTTAGAGTAGATGTTACTGTACTTACTTAGATCGTGAGATACTCTAAAAAAATTAACCTTGATCTTAATTTCGAGCTTAATTTTAAATTTTACCAAATAGTTGGGCCTATTTTATTTATTTTAGTACATCGAAAGAAGTCTATACAGACCAGAAATTGACTTTTGCCATGTTACTCTTTAGTTTACATATTTTGCACCTGTTCCTAACATCCTGTATTAACATTAATATTTGAAGTGAGTATTGTCTCATGTTTTACACCAAATCTCATTCTACACTTTTTACGATCTAATTCTCGCGTATTACAAAAAGATCTTCAAATTTGATTGTGATTATATCTATTCACAAATTTTTATTATAGTTAAATATTTTTTACTTGATTTATCGATTATTTATTTATTTTTTTAATAGATTAACAATTTGTGCTCTTTTTGTTTCTTTATTCATTTCATCAAATACATTCTTTCGTGATTTTTCACCTCACTGTTGACTAACTTGCAGCTATCTATATCGATCTATTTACAATAAATTAGCCCATATATTTTCTCTTTTTTACAATAGTTGCTTAAATGCTGTGGTCTATAATTACTGGGACGAAAAATTTTTGCACTTTTATCGTATTACTTTAGTATAATATCACTCTATACACCCTATTGTATATCTTTGACCCCTCCTTTTATATCATTCGTACATCATACAACCTTGAAACCCTTAAGTTCCCAATTTTATTGCCTTTTGATTTATTCTAATATTATTGGATCGCCCCTCTTTTTATTACTATACATTCCGTTCTTACAAACATCTTTTTCTTCCAACATGTTTTAGCTACTCTGTTGGCATCCCTGGCCACGTTAATTTTTGTCTTATATATTCCTTTATAAATTAGTATGCTGAAAGATCTAATTTTAATCATTTTAATTTGAACATTTGTAAAAAAAAATTGTTCCTCTTGCTTTTTTCTTTACTTTTCGAATAGTGCACCTTATGGGACAACAATCCTAACCCAACAATATAAAAGCATCATTATTATACCAAAACTACTATCAATTTATTGCCTAAGCCCCGTGCACTCATAACATATGTCCTTAAATACATTTTATTACGATATCTATCTCTCTCGTTTCAAATAGTTCTTCTTGTTCTTTAACATTCGACAAAAGAAAATTCAGAACTGTTTATCAGACTCTTGCAGACTCTTGCACACTTGAAATTTTTTTAAACCCGCTACATTTCATTACAGCATGTTTTACATACAGCAAGTAGATATATTATTATTTTTCAATTTTTGTGATTCAGACCGGTCTGAACTTCAGACACATTAAAATAATTCACAGCATTTCTCTATTGACATAAGTCCTGTAAGTATACTGATGGTATATTTTATACACATTTATAGACACATAACTGATGTGCATAAAAAAATACACTTTTGCAAAATATAACATTCAAACGTTTTTTTTTTTTTTTTTTTTTTTTTTTTTTTTTTTTTTTTTTTTTTTTTTTTTTTTTTTTTTTTTTTTTTTTTTTTTTTTTTTTTTTTGTACACAATGTAATGCAGATAGTATGGCAATATTGACAGTAGTTTTTTATAAAAAAGTAACTGTTAGCTTTCCCAACGATGAGCACAGTTCTGTTTAACTTGAAACTTTATAAAATTTTCAACGTAGTAGTTTAGCATGAATGTAACACAAAAAGGATATATTAAATAATTATCCATGAATTTGACGGTCTTCAAATTTCTCTGTCATGTGTTAACGATTTATCTATGTAATGTTGTTTTAATGCTCTAAACGACAAAAATCATTTTGTATTTTTTGATCTGCACAGCATCCACATTTTTACTTGACACTCTACACAAAGCGTTGACCGTTTTTCTGTACAATATCGTCCTAACGCTCTAATCGACAAAAATTTATTTATTATAACAAACAAATTGTTCCATCATGTCACAGTTTTCATTCAAAGTTTTACGACAAAGTGTTGAGTTGTGAATCTTAAAAAATTACACTTTTTCTGCATTGTACATTATTTTTTTAGAAATTACACTAACGCTCTAAACGACAAAAGCCGTTCTAAATTATCCAAAGCATTTTACAGTACACGCATTTTTCATTACATATTTTAAGTTAGAGTATCAAACACAGATCGAGTTTCTATACTTGGTAATTAAACTTTTTGCGATAATGATAAGCCTGACTTGCAGAAGCATATTATAGTATGTTTCATAAATTTAATCACTTGTATACAGACATTTTTTTGTCTCATAAGATTGATGTACTAAGTATATTGATTTCAGTATTAAGTTACAATAATTGGTTCGATTGTTTTTAAATTAAAATAATTTTAACGATATTTTTTGTACTATTCGAGTAAAAAAGTATAATCTCATTTTTTTTAAATTGAGGGCTTAGCCCCCTGCACGCTACGCGCGCCAACATATTTTTTTTGCATTATTTTTGAAGGAAAATAAAATATTTAGTTTTAATTTTCATTAATTTATATTATTTTTTGTTCACTTTTGAAATGTCATTTTAAAATTTACCCGCTCTCGACCAGTCTCGACCAATTCAACGAATAAAAAGGCTTGAGTAACGTTCCACCTGTAATATCCATCATGTATCAACGTGCTGCATTATTTCCCTCGACCACAATCAATGCAGTATTACAATAAATGTTTAAATTCATACTGTAAACAATAAAATCGACAACAAGCTCTCATCCGCGCATGCATAATATATATGTATGAACTTCGATTACACACTCATCATCAAAACTTTCTCATCACGAGTATCGGCAAACAAGCACCGGGCAAAGGGGAAAACCGACAAATTAATCCTCCAAAGAGCCGCGTCCGCTCGTGAAAAAACCAAGGCAAACAAGCCGACTCACAAAAATGTAGGTACGCCGCCGATAACGACGACGCACACATATCCCACACCCAGCCGATATGTGGGAAAGAGTCATCGAAACTAAATAAAGAAAATGGAAGCGCGTGTCCCCGTATAATGCCGAGGAGGAGGAGGACGGGGAATGAGAAAACGAGGCGCGCGCTGTATATACGCGTATGCGCATTATATATACCGATAATCCCTGCATAGCGCGGTGATAAGGCACGAGCGCGACCCTCTCTCTCTCTCGCACCTGCCTTCCCGTATATATCATGCCAGGGAGAGGGAGCGAGACACGAGAATAACATAACGAAATGAAAGAGGGGAAAAGGACGCGAGCTCGTATTATCGCGAAGCGTCACGCTTTTATGTACATCCCCGGGCCGATGAGAGGCAAGCAGAGAGCGGAGGTAGAGCGACAGTGGCGGCAAAAAGTGCGCAAGGGAGAGCCGCGCTTATATGCAGTAGCGCAATTATGCGTCTCCTCCTCCGTGCGTGTGCGCGTCCTCTGATGCTTTCCTCCTATCTTCGATTCGCGCGAAGGAGACGGAAAAAGATGACGGATGCAACGAGAGGGAGGAGGACGAGAATCGCCAGAGCCGACGGCGGAAAATATAAATTTCAAATCGGCCGAGGCTGCTCCGCGAGCGTTCTGATTTTTGCCGGAATTTCGTTGACTTAATTTCATATCCAATTAGATTACATCAAATCGCGAGGGCCGCGGAAAAAAGCCGTCCTTCCCCCCCGTGAGTGTTTCTTCTCTCCGTGGCGTCGTTCCTTTTCTGCATTTTGATCCTTCGTACGTAGCTTCGGCATTGCACCGGCTATTGACTCGTTCTCCCTCGCTCGACCCATGGTTGCTGTTGCCCTTCTGTTTTTCTCGTTTTCTGCGGCTGACGATGAAAAGGACGGAGGTCGGTTTTTGAAGTGCTGCCAGACGAATTTCCTTCTGAAATGGGAATTTTTCGTTAGAACCTGGATATACATTTGTTTGTTTGTTTGTTTGGAAAATTGTTTTATGATACAATTTTGTGATGATACAGAGGGCTGAAGACTCCGAAATCTCGGTGAAAATCTGGTCTTGTAATTGATTTAACTGTCCCATAATATGTGGATAGCCGAAAAAAGTAATTTATAAATATTCTTTCAATAGCAAACATCTGAATTTTTTTAATGTGTCCTCAAAATAAACCAGACAATAGTCATTTTCAATATGAATTACTCAAATATTTATTATTCATCAAAACCATTCCTGGTATTATTTCGAAATAATTGTAATTCATTAAGAATGTTGGCACATAATGTTAATAACTTAAGAAATTCGTGTTAATATTTTCTGAATAACATCTAGTTTGTTGCATGCGATCTTCTAAACAGGGCAAAAGAAATATATATGTAGGCACACGTTATATATGAGCACAGCCAAGTAAGCTTTCTATAATTTCGCATTTATACAGCTTGAGTGGTAATATGTTATCAGATTAAGTAATCGATATAATAAAAAATGTGAGTCATATCAAAGTAAACTGAGTCAGCCCTGCTGTACCCATTTAAAGTGTCCACTGTATATATTCGCAGTAAAACATCAGTCAACCTATCTCGCCTGAAGTTAGTGATAAAATATATAAATTAATAAAATTATGTCATTGTTTTGCTCACGATCATCTAAATAGCAGTTCATTGTTTTTTTAAATTAAATACGTACATTTTTCGTCTCGATCAAAGATTTGACGAATGATAACATTGTTTTTGCGTACATGAAGAATGAAAACAAAAAAATAACAAATAAACAGCCTGTGTATTATTCGATCATAAATAAAAGATTAGAATATCATTCACCATTATTTTCAGCCCCACACGCTGTGGTTCACGCGGCAACGTGCCTTCTAGCCAAGTCATTACTAATTTCACTCGCAGAACAATGTTATTAATGCCCAACTCCTAACGAAACAGAACGCACATCAAAAAAACAGAACAAAAAACCTACACTTTTTGTTCTTCCCTCACGAAGCAAGCACGATAATTTTAACTGGTGTGCAAAGCACACACAAGATGCATCCCCACACCTTTCGGTCAACATCAGCGGCGCGACCATCGATCAGATCGCGCGATTCTATTTGTTAAGAGGGAGTCCATCCCGCGATATAATGATGCATCGATCTTGATAAGCCGCCTCGCACCCCTAAATCACGAGAGTGTGCACATGAATACCCGCACTGTACACCTCAAACAAACGATATCCCGAAAACAAAGCATCGATCATGTAATGGGACGCGCACTGCACACACGGCGCTAAAAGCTCCCTGCGCGCGCGCCTCTCGAAATTTTCGGCGGAAAAAATTAATCCGTCCCCGGCTAATTGCACGGGACGGGGCTGGCGTGGATGATAAATAAATGAGGTTGAGAGCAGAAGAAGGAGGAGTCGGGAGGAAGCAGAGGCGGCCAGGTCTTTGGCTTTAAAAAATCTCTTCCGCCGAAAGGGTTGGCGGGAGGAGAACGGGAGGGAAGGAGCAGCTGAGCGCTGGCTGGTAGGGCTTTTTGTCTTTTTGTTTGGATCTCGAGGCGCCGGCTGTGATCGGCGAGAGTCGCTGCCGCTGCCGATATTGGCCACGAGGCGATGAAAGGGCTTCGATGGAATAATGACGGGGCCCAGCTCGTTCGTTTGCTCGCGGCCGTGGGTACGCACGTTTGGACGGTGGTGGTTTTAGGGACCGTTGTTGTCGCTAACCGAAGCAGCTACGAGATGGCAATTATTTCTATTACTTATCAGTGAATTTCTCATATTTTTTTATCGCACGCTCGTCTTACCGTACTTGTCTGTCTCTACTTAATTTTAAACTGTTTGCTTCAATTGATCACAGTTATACCTAAAAAGTTAAAAATGAAAAAATGGATACAAAATTATAAAAATACGCTTTTATAATGAACTAAAAAGTAGGATATGATTTTTGAGTTTTTGTAAAAGAATATATTTACAATTTATTAATATATTTTTTTACCATTCGACTCCAACTGGGGTACGTGCAGAGTTTCTCAAGGTTTTTAAATTCCTGATAACGAGTGAAAATCGAATAACCTGTTTATCTCCTTTTAATTTTAAATGATATAATTAAATAAATAATGCATTATCGCATGGAATCGTGAAAACAATGTACTGCACATACGTTTATATACGACATGGACTGAAAATAATGATTCCTGCTGCTTTTTAAAAATATTTGCTAGTCTACGAGCGTATTATGCGCGTGTGCGTGTGTTTCTCTGGTCTCTCGATATTGCTTTCATCCACGAAAAGAGCAAGAAATAGATAAATAAAAGATGTCTTCCAAGTACTTTCGAACCCCAAGTAATTCTAGAAACGACGATCATTCGGCATTAGGTGCGCGTGGCTTATTGTATTTTCTCTCATCAGTATGGACAAAGAATTCACTTCAATTTAGGTGAATTCATACATAAATTCGAGCCTAGCGATCGTATATTATTACTATTATCTGGCAACACTAGTCATTGCGCATACATGTATATTAATGCGAAAATATAATAAATTAATTCATAATTACTAAGGCTAATCCGTGACATTTATACAAACTGTCATGATTTCCGAGTGAAGTTTATAATCTGAAGTTAATTTTTCTTCTTTATAAAAATTAAAAGCAATATCATTCATACTCGTTTTGCGCTTATCAAGATTTCTCACGCAGCCGAGTAAACAATGTAGAGAAAACGGCACGAATCGTAAATATTCAAATATGATAAATAGTTGCCCTTTACTTCATTACTCCGGTGAAGTGAGCGAAGATCACGCGATATACAATTAAGTTCACCAACGTTCATACAGCTACCCTCGTTCCATACGATTAAGAGACGATCAAGAGAGGAATTCTCCCGAGAAAGCCAACAATTTGCGATGTATACCCCGTGTGCCTACGGTTTCAAATTAAAATTCATCTTTGGATTATCCCTGCACGATGATCAATAAAAAGGAGGAAATAAGCATCGGACGATCGAGAGGGGCGATCGATGTGCGCTGGGCATGAGATTCTCGTGCCCAGCCCCGGTGCAAATAGCCCGGCATTTAAATATTATCAATGAAATTGCGACCCGGGAGAGCGTACCTACTACACCAGTCATTAAAACTCTCGCAGGCCTGCAGTATACTCGCGTGCGCTTCTTCGTCTTCCTCTTTAATCGCCGTTGTCAACGCTAATCGACATCGACGTGATTTAATTTCGCGTCCGCGCTGCTTCTTCTGCTTCTACACTGCTTTACAAGCGCCATACATTACATACGTACATACATACATACATACATACATACATACATACCGCACTACTGACCCCTCGCTATCGAGAGGATGCTGCACTGGTTCTTTTTTTTTCTCTCTTCCTTCTCCCCCTTTTTCTCCTCTGCTCTCTGGTTCTCGTCGAACACGAATTATTGGAAGAGATGTCAGGTAATGTATGTGGGAAAGCTTCTGCGAGAGCTTATTTCGATTTTTCGAAGGACGCGGTGTACGTTTTTTGCCCGCTCTCGAGCTAGTATACGATTATTGCCTCGTATTTTCTTGCAAGATGTAGGATGTGGAATTTTTTTCTGATAGAAGTTAAAGACGTGTATTGGTAATGGTAAGCTCGGTGTTTTTGAAAACGGGAATTCGTGAAGAGCTCAGGTGTAGCATTGGAACAATATTGGAGTTTCCAATAATCTGGTGAATCGTTTCGAGAAAAGTATTGTTAGCTCTCCTCGAAAGTTACAATTCAAATTTCTCACTAAAATGAAACTATACTTATACTGGGACCACAATGTATTTATTTTAAAACTGAACATTACATAGAATTTAATAAAATCAGGGTTTATTTTACAATAATTTTAATTTGTCAGTGGATCTTTGCTAAATTGTTGTTCCAGATTTTAATAAGAATATGATATCCGTCTAACATACTAGTCCAATTAGTGACCACTGTGCTAACCAGTCACATACTTTTCTGTAAGTTACAGCTCGAGTCTTGACATTTCTCACGTTATTAGATTGCTTTTGGTCATCTTCCTTTTGTGCGTTTTTATTAATTTTACCTTTACCGACCATAGATTTCAATTATTAATTTAAAAACTAAATTCAGTTTGCAAAATGTGAGATTGAAAAAAACTCTTACCTTGAATGAGGTCTTCTGCAAGTGTGTTATTATTTATTTGATCATTGATCCAATTAACAAAAAATGAAACTTTTATAAACATATGGTTGTCAGTAGAAAATCCAACAAATACAGACGTGTTTCCGCTTTTTTGAACCAAAATACCGTCATGAATTGACTATGGAACATGAAAAAATCGTAAATGAACTTTTCCAATTAAACTTTGAAAAGTTCTGGATACATTTATTATTTACCAAGTTATTGCGTTTATCTTTATAGCCACTAATACAAAATTGCGTTTTATATATTTCAAGACTCTGGTTACCGTTCCTCAAAGTGTATCTGCAAAACTTGCTGTCCATGATGTACGCAGGAAAATATATTAGTTCTCTGTAACGGATATTGAGAAACATTCTATGTTTTTGCTGGAACACTGCTATAATTTCCCTATCTTCGTTAAATTCTTTGAATTGAGGCAAATTCACAATGTACATGGATTCATTAATCATCTCATTTTGTTCCAACTGTACGATAGCTATATCATAATGGTACGATGTGCCACTAAAAAATGTTTGTAATTTTTAATCATATCCTATATTCCATCACAAAGTATGCATGTGATTGAATATTAATATCTTACTTCTGAACATATTGTTCATGAACTATAAATTTTTTTATTCCAATATATTTTGTATAGTTCTGGGAATAAGAATCCAAGATATCTAGTGCAACATGCAACTTAATCGAGTTGTAAGGTCCACATTGAGCCCTTGTTACGGCATAGTTATTTTTAATGAGTGCACCAGCACAATACATTTTTTGCGCCCTATTATTTGTAACCTGTACGATAGTTACATAGTATGGAAAGCCTTCCTTGATAACCAAACCGTAGTCAGCATTGATAACTTAATCAAGATAATATTTTTAGCTGAATAATTAACTTTTTGATTCTACAAATTATTTACTCATTAAAAAATAATCCATTGAATTAGAAATTTTATTATTCCAGTCTTTGTATAAGGAATTAAGACACGATTGATTTGAGTGAAAGTCATAGCTACTTTTTTTTTTTTTTTTTTTTTTTTTTTATTCAATAAAAACAATTTAATTTAAATATGATGAATATTCATTTTATGCACACAAATCAATATTAAGGACTTACCTAGACTCATTAAAAATGCTGCAAAAACGTTCAAAAGAATCATTTTGACGGAGAGACGAAGTGCTAATAGTAATAATTTTGATTAGCCGTTTTTATTTTTAAGTGTGTGTATTCATATGATTAATCCCTCAATCAAACTATGAGTATACTATGACTCGTATATTTTTTTATAAATAAAATATCAAATCACGTAGTTTTTAATGGTTGTTCGAATGCCTTACTACTGTGTTGTCGACGGTAAGCATTGTATCACTGCCAGTTTTTCAGCTATTACCGGATGAAAAAAAATTTCGATAATTACACTGATAAGAATAATAGGCATTTTTTGTATCACTTTTATCTACACTTTAATAATTACCAACAATATAAAACATTTCACAAATTAAATTACAACAATATAGGATATTTAACATTCATGCCGGCTTCTTAGTGGTATTTGGCAATGTTGTTTCATCACTCGTTTTAATCTGATCATCGTCCAATCAGTGGCCCGAATAATAGTCATATTTTCCTATAACCTCCAGCTTGAGCTTTAGAATTTTCCGATTTATGAGGTGGCTTTGGATCTTCTGCGACTATGGCGTGTTTGTCTACCTCTCTTCTATTTATTTTATCTTCAGCAATCATAGTTATAATATTAAGGCATTTGAAAATTTATTTTGAAAACGGGCGTTTCAAATTTGTTTGAAGAAACTGAAAACAAGTGTGCGCTGTCGCCCGAGTTGCTTGTTTAAATTATTAAGTGAATAGAAAAGAATTTTCATATCTTAAAAAAATTCTGTTGAAACAAACTGTGTTCATAATTGGGTTTGAGTGCACTGAACCGTATTATCTATTTTTTTCCCTTAGAGAGCATGATTGTGTAACAAAAATACTCGTATAATGCAACATTGGTATCAATTTTTTTTTGTATAACTGCCCTATAAATCAAAGCAATAGCACATAATTTTTTTCATACTTGTGTATGAAATGTTTCTTAAAGAAATACTCTTGTTCTAAACAATACATACTCTTTCGTGAATAATTTGATGTAAATGAGAATTAAAAACTTTGTATGAAAGAAAACTAAAAAAATGTGTAGTGGAATAGTGTATTGAATTATTTTCGAGGCGTACCCTTGAAATATCGTGAAGATTACAATACCTTTATGGAAAATTCAGCTTATTGGATTATTATTGGAAGTATTACCCCTATTGCCCTACCTGATATCGGCCCTTCTGGGCAACCTCCTCATAAGAATATCACACTTGATGAATATTTATAGATTTCTTTAGTTAATGAGTGATTCAGGCAACCTTTTTCTTTATCGTTGGAGACGTCATACCTCTTCGTACCTCGACTCAGTTCTTCTTCGGCGCACATCAAAAATTCATATTTAATTAATATACATCCGCCTAATTGTTTATCCTGGCAATAGACCCTGTCTATCACTCTAGCTCTCTCTCTTCCAGAATCTACGATCTGACGCACATGTTTGAGCACACATAAAATGTGTAAGAGAGAAGTTTTATGCAGAGTCACGCCACACTTATTATTTAGATAGCCATCCAACGCAGCACTAATTAATTTCTCTTGTTCCTCCCTACGGTCGCGCGTTAAGTATAATGCACTCGCACGTACGCTAATCCCAAATAGCTGGGGCGAGACGACGCAGATAATGTCGGTCGATATCGTTACTAATTGCAACGGCAACTTCTTAAGTTACAACAGATTCGCGTAAGCGCAACAAAGGCTTTGCGATCGGTGTGCGTGCAAATGCGATGCGTCTGTGTGAAATCGCTCGTTTGACGACTGAGAGCGTTACAGACAATGAAGGAGCATTACGTAAGCTGATTTTTAAAATTTGCCATTGAGTGTTTTGGTAGTTTAGCGATTTTTGCATTTAATTTCAATATATACTTGAACTTGCAGTTTGGAACCACTTCGTGTTAAATTTGATGACGAAGCTTTCAATCCGTAATACCTGTAGGCTACCGAGTAAGCTAAATATATAAAAAAGTCTCTTTTTCCAAAATAACGAAATTCCACCTCGTCCCAACATTCCCGAGCACTCGCCCAAAACACAAAAAAATTCCCACACGCAGTCTCTCCCCATCTTCCACTCCCATTCTACAACGACGTGATTCCAGCCAGTGCCCGACGCGCGTGCCGTTTTAACGCGCGAGTAAAAAAATAAAGTCCCCAACGGAGTCCGGCGTGGCTCGCCGGCGTACCGTCAAAGAACCGCGAAAGGGTAGATGTGATCTTCCTCTGCCCACCTTCTCGGATTACCGTGATGCAAGTGAGCGCGGGAGAGCATCAGGACTCCCGGGCGGAGACTACACCTTCGGGACATCATTCTCACGTGCGGCAACGTAATAAATGCAGGCTCCGCTCGTCCAAATTTAGAGGCGCTGTCGCGAGATCGACTTCGGTGACAACTTGTCCGGAATCGCGCTAAGCGCTCTCTGCCGGCTCTTTGGCGGGCCCGGGGTAATTTAGGGCGATTACTCCGGGACGCTCCGATCCTTATCAGTTGCGCGGAGGAGTTCCCGAAATCGCGGGGTTAAAATTAGCCTGATGATTGCGTAAACGTTACCCGAAATTTTTTCAAGGAAAAAAAATGACGGTAAAAAAACTCTGATTCATTTTTTCCCGCATTCGTCGAACGAAATCTGCCTCTCTCGCAGGCACGGGGGCTACATGTAAATGGTTCCCAAAACTACACCGAGGCCCAGCAGTTCGGCGTACGGAGCACAACAAATCTATACTCCGAAGGCCCAAAAACTACGGACGATCAGCTGCCGGACGCGCTCGGGCTCAGGGTTTTTCGGCGCGCGGAGGAGAGAACATGCGAGGCGTGCGGGACTGATTCTCACGGGAGCGCTGCTTCCCGGAGTCGGCGGCGAAAATTGCGAGTCGCGCTCCCGAGAAGCGGGCCGGTGAAAAACGCAAGCCACGAGCGCGGGTGGGAGGATACGGCGTTAGATCGGGTCACGCAATCGGCAGTCTAACGGGCCGTGCTGGTGCGCCTGTGCGTGCAATACTATATACAGCCTACTCTCCTAAGACCGATAATTGCGGCTGCCGGAAAGAAAATAATCCCCCCCCCCCCGGCTAACTCTTGCGTTCGGTGCCAATAATAAATTTCGCGGAACGAATCGGCCCCGAGTCGCGCGTACAGGTATACCAGACGAGAGGCCGGGCGAGCGGCGTTTCGTGCGCGCACACGAGTCACGTAAATTTTTAACCATCGGCCCGATTATCATCCGGGACAAGCGGGCCCCGCTCGCCCCCTCCCGC